>PVHP010033956.1:0-19353 GCA_004024765.1 Zapus hudsonius
AAAAAAAAAAAAAAAGTAAGTCCATATTATGAGCCTGATATAGTTACAGCTAGTAATTCAGGATTAGGGCAAAATGCTCAGGTACTTGGCAGGACTAAGCTTTAAAATCTTTCTCTTACATACAGGACAACTTCTTTTATGATTCTCCAAAAGTTACCTGTTACTGAAACCCTCTGCAACAACACTTGTCAAGTAGGAAGCAGATGATCTTTGAGAAACCATTGATATCATCTTTCTCCCCCAATACCCTAGGAAAACTGCAGAAACCCTTAAGTGTCCCACAGCCCGACTTTTATAGTCAGCAAAGAGTCACTGCAGATGTAGCACTCGCTAGGATTCTCAAGTGGGGTCAGTAGGAACTATCCAATGGAGGCTCTACTTTTGAAGGAGTCAGTGGAATGCTCGAGAAAGGAGCTAGCATTGTCTGTTAGAGAATTGAAAAATAAGACAACACATTCATCTAAGTTGAATACAAATTCCCATCAAGCCACTGGTTCAGGTGAATGGATACATGTGTGTTCTGAAATAGAATCATTCAGAGAAGTTTAGCACCTGAACAGCAGAAAATGCAAATTCTACTCTGTTGTATTGTGTGTGTGTGTGTGTGTGTGTGTGTGTGTGTGTGTGTGTGTGTGTGTGTGTGTGTTTTCTGGGCACCAGGGGACTCATTGAACTTAGACTGACCTTGAACTCAGTATGTTGCTGAAGATGACTTTGGACTGCTGATATCTTGCCTCTACCTCCCATGTGCCAAGCATACAGGCCTGTACCACCATTCTTGGTTTTCTGTGGTACTGAGGATGGAATCAATCTTCCTACAGAAAGCTTTGTGTCACAATATTTAAAAAAAGAATTTCCTTAATCATTTCAGATCACTCAAATCTCTCCTTTTGAGGTATTATACTCTGCCATTAAGACTTAATCAAATACAGTGCCAAGTAGTTCATTCTCTCATTCTCATCTCCCTAAGAAGTCTTATGTTTGTAATATGTTTGTATTGCTTATAGTTCCTGAACCAATATTTAGTTCCCTGAGTGCTTTCCTAAATGTGTGTCTAGTGGGTTTCAAACTCACATAACACAATGAGCAAAATGAAATACAAAACCTAACCCAGACCTCCACTTCTGTAGATTTTGAAGTAGAGGATGTTATTAAATAATTGGCTATGTGCTGCATTTGTTAAAAATAAAAGCTCTTTTTGAAAAAAATGACAGATAATCCAATTTCTGCAAAGCAATGCAAAATTTCCTTTCGACTTCTACTAGTGTGCAAGAGAGATGCCATGCAATTAATTTTGTCAAACATTTTTTGGAAGACTTCCATTAATGCAAGTTTTTTTCAAAGTAGAGACGAAATGACTTCTCTGACATATATTTAGTAATTTCATCTCTACATTTTTCTAGGTCCACCACAGTGAAATTCCAAATAGTGAGTGACCTACACAAGGGGACAGATCTGCCTTGGAGCTATAAAATCTGACAAGATCTCTACCCAAACTTATCCTAGAGGAAATTCAGGTTTTCCTTAACCATGGAGTTTATTTCTTTAATCTTTAAAAGACAGAGATTTTAGAAGACATCTTAAAATTCAGACACACATATAAACAGATGCTACACTGGCAGTCAGGAGTTACTACACAATGGGGCAGAAGAAGAAAGGTGATTGGTTTGTTGTTATCTGGTCTGTATCTTAGCAGATTTTTCTGCACTCTGCATATTCCTCCATTCACAAGAATCCAACCACAGTGAGTAATGCAGGGAGTAGAGTTGATTATGGTCATGGATTCAAGGGACCTTTGACATGGTGGTGAGTATATGGAACATGGGTGGAAGATACACCATGACACTTACAAGGCACCTTAGGGAATTCTCTTCTCTAAAACATTCTTCTAAGCTTTTATTTATTTTTTAATATTTAAAGTGAAAAGAAAGAACATTCTCAGGTGTGTTAGGAAGGTCATTTATAACCTATTATTTGTCACTTGGGGGTGGATCCCAGGTTTATGAGTCAATAATTTTAAAAGTCCTTTTGCTGTTGCACTTTTTCTAACATGAAATCCTCATTGCTTTATGTTATATGATGTTGGGTGAGGCCCTCAAGTTGGTTGCATGACTTTTTTGTATGGAAAGTACAAAAGATTTGGTGATTGTTATTTTTCTCTTATGCAGAGTTCTTTTTGAGGTTTCATGTACTTGTTGGCCCTCATTTCTTTTAAGTATCATGGAGTCTACAGCTTCTTAAATACTATGTTATTAGCCCATAATATGGCTTTGTAAATGTTTGTAGAGATTATGAAAAAGTTAGCAATAGTAAAAAGGTTTCTGTACATGCAAAAATGAAAAAATTAATTCAAAAGCAAATATATAACGAATGTGAGGTGTTTGGATCAACATTTGCACATGTTGTATTGGTTCTGAGCATATAATATTTTCACTTTGTTCTTCCTATCTTAGGCATTGAACCCAGAGCCTTCTGCATGCCATGAAAGCACTCTACTACTGAGCTAGATCTCCCAACTCCAAAGTGAGCTTTTTAAACCATGGAAAAGGTGTTCAGTCAAAGGGATTTAGAAGTCTAGGCTCTACGTACATAGATACAGGAAATAAATATACAAATCAAGTGTCTTGTCATATCAAATATGCAGCCGAGTTAATTCTTTATGCAAAAATAAATGAGCACATTCATCATTAGGATGCACAGTTGGTTTTATCTTTAAGAAATTATGAAATTATATGACTACCAAAGAATTATTTCAAATATATTTCTTGAAGATTTATTAGGAGTAAATGTTTGATTTGCATTCTTAGTACTGAAAGATCTTGCTCAAAGTACAGACTGTGCCTTGAAACATGAGATAGAATATTAAATCCAACACAATTAATAAGATATTTAGCATTCTCTTCATTTCATTTTTATTGAATGCCTTTAAGTTTTCTTATATATGTGTATATTCAGAAGCACATATATATAGATGACATATGATTTACATAATTATCAACAATTGAATGTATAAATGTTCATATATTGAGGAACCATGCCCTAAACATACTTCTGCCATTTTGTACTAGGTATTTATGTGAAGCAGTTGTTTCATTATTGAAGGTTTTAAAATTCAAATCATTCTAGGAGTACATGCATGAATCCTGCCATTTCATGCTTATATTACCAATGTTATCATAAATATTACTTATTTGGCAAAAATATTAAGTTGATGTTCATTTTGTGAGTGCTAATATAGTCTAATAGTACAATCCATAAGTCCATTTAACTAGGTCTAAAAAACAGCAATATCACTGGTATATATACATGAAAAGAAAGTGAGTGGCCTCCCATCCAGCGGAGCTTCCTACTTTCCCTTCAGGATACTTTACAGAATATATGCAACCGGAAAGCTGGTGAGGATGTCTGTGACAGCATCACAATTTTGAATTGTTTTATAGTAATAAAAATAACTTATCAGTATCTAAATATAGCATTTGGAGGACCACTTTTACTTTACCTAAATTAAATAATTTAATTGGAATTACGTCTGAATCTTTGTGCTAGCCTTCCTTCCTTTCTTCTTTCCTTCCTTCTTTCTTTCCTTCCTTCCTTCCTTCCTTCCTTCCTTCCTTCCTTCCTTCCTTCCTTCCTTCCTTCCTTTCCTTCTCTCTTTCTGTCCTGATAATTCAACATAGAGCATCACACATGTTATGCAAGAGCTGTATCAGTGAGCTAAATCTGTAGTCTTAGTTTCTGTGTTGTATCATTTATTTTTTGAATCTTAATTTCTTTATAGAGTATCTCAGCATAAATATAAATAAAAATTCTAATATTTTCTTCTACACCCAATAATTTGACTTGAATGCCTTACCCCTAAATTCCAATTTTGAAGACTACTGATCATTAGAATCTCTGGAACAGTGGAATGCTTTTATAAAGAACATTACAGCAACCCTCTCCTGATACTCTGCTGCTGGAGTTTTTGAAGAACCAGAGATGCCATCTAGGAATTAGAAATTATTTTGTAGCAGAGTTCTGTTTGATTTGACCATAACTGGCCTGGAATTTCTCTGCATATGTTCTACCCCTCCCACGAATCTCCCCACCCTCACTATGCTATCACTCTTCCTGGGCCATAAAGACCCAGGCCATCCAGAGGACAAACTGCTAAAAGGGCAAAAAGGTTAAAGGCTAAAAGGTTGTAAAAGATTTAACTACAGGAAAGCCAAACTTCTCCCCCCTAAGATAAAACAATAGAAAATTTATACTAGGGGTAATGCTGCCCTAAGAAATAGACAGGGCAAACAGATGCAAAAATAATAAATGTGCCTTAAAAGTTACTTACTTTGAAGAAGTTACCTAGTTATTTTGACCCACATGAAATTTACAGCTGACTGCACTATCTCACCTCTGTAAAGTCCTACCACAGTCCTGCCTAATTGCACTACTGTTTGATAAATTTCTTGTTGGAAATGTTCCGAGGTTTTGGGAGATAAAAGCCCCACCTTTTCCTTTGTTAGTTGCTATTCTCCGGAGCCCTGCATTGGGGCAAGATAGCCACTGGCCAGTCCTGTGTGCACAAATATAGCTTGCTTTGATTTGGCCTACATTGGAGTCTGTGGTCTTTTCTTTGCATTTGTGGGTTCAACAGTTTTCACACCTGCTGATAGATGACAATAAACAAGGAAATTGGCCAAAATTGGTGACCAAGGAAGCAATCACAGGCAACTGAAAGCAGCAGTGATAAAACCATGATAGGGACTAAAGGAAAAAGAAAATGGAGAGACAGAAAAGTCAAGGAAGAGGGGGTGTAGTCTAGTGAGATAAAGAAGTCAGGGATTAGGTAAAAAGAGAAGGAACAAAGCAAGCAGGATAGCCAGCTGGAAGGGACAAGGAGGACAGATTGTAGGAGGAGAGAATATGTCACACTCTGAAGTGCATATCTTGAGATTCCATTTCTCTGGCATAAGGATCACAGTATCAGAGGGAAAACTGAGGAGTTCCCAAAGACATGTGATTTGTGCATACTACTACTCCAGTATGTAGAGTGTGCCTATCTCCTCTCACCAGAGAGGGAGATAGAATTTATTCAAACATTACAAGGACAGGCCAGTGCTGAACCAAAAGAGCAAATTGGAAATCTAAAAACTAAGCAGAATGATTTCTAGGAAAGGCAGAGAAGATAGTGGGGGTTTGGTGAAGAGCCACCCATGAAACTTTCCTCAAAGCACAGTTTCCATTTCAGAACTCTTCACCAGCAACAAGAAAAAAAGCTATGGAAAGAAGTTGGGGATGTGGCTCAGTGACAGATCACTTGCCTTGCATATGTGAGGCCCTGAATTCTAGCACCACAAAAGAAAAAAGAAACTAACACATCACTGCAAATGAAGTCTGCATCAGTTTCCTAAACATTCAGAAGGCAGGCCCTTGTAAGGCATCCCCTGCATATCTCACTGTAACATGAGAAAACACAAGACACTCCAGGGGCCACATATCTTCAGAGTACAGCAAGCTCTGAGGCTGTGGTTCCTTTGAGCTCAACAGCCCAACTTCATTTTACTTATGGGTAAACTGAGACTCTCAGAGGAGAAAGCAGAGTTGGCAAAGCTCAGACATGACACTTAGGTCTCGGGAGAGCTAAAGCAGTGCTCTCGCTTCTACAGCTGTGTGTTTATCTCCTCCTCCAGCTCTTTGGCTCCTCTTTAGCAGAAGACTCCCTCCCTAACAAGAAAAATAAACTTCTCAAATGTTGCAATGATTAAAGAAATGATTAGGATCATCTATGAACATCTGCTGGGCTATGATTCCTCCTTGATTCAGTGCACAGACACTAACTTTTAACATCATCATCAATTTTTCTAGACCTAACTAACCATGTTGAGTTACTCAAGGACCATTGATTTTTCTACCTCTCTCTCCTACTGCCACCCAGTGGATACTTCCTTGCTCAGACACTACTTCCCTTCCACCTCAAGGAAAAGGAACAAAGGAAATGGAAGACCTTCAATTGTGTGCAAATTTGGGATGCTTTAAGTAAAAGGTTTGGTGAACAAGAGAATGGAATCAATGTCACAAAAACTAAGGAATTAGTCCATATTGTGGAGGGAAAAGAAATTGCTGTTAGGAAAATCAAGACCTTTTGCCAAATTACTTACATTGATAGGTATGGAGTAGAAGTGATCTGGCAAGAGAAGAGGCCAGATTTATAAACTCAGAGACTTTAGAAAAATCAAAATCTCATAGCAAATGATAGGTACCAGAAGGGGGATCCCTGAACAAGCATCAAAATGCACAGAACATAAAGAAGTAACTGGATCCCAAAAGAAAACTTGGAGGAAGTAGCAAGATGAGCAAGTGATCTACCTCCACAGCAAATCAGAAAACCTATGTCAGGGTAATGGGGACAGACACCAAGGATACCCAACACAGTCCAAAGCATAATTACAGAGACTTTTAAGACCTCAACAGTAAAACAGACTTAAAACTCACCCACCATGACTCAGGGAACTTTGTGGAAGAGGGGAAGGAAAACTTGTAAGATCCATGGTGAGGGAGAATATCCAGACACACTGTCCCCCTCAACAACATAGAAAGGAAAAAAAAAAAAAACATTGGCTACAGTTTGTACAATCCATAATCCCCGTCCCATGGACTGGTCCATCAATCTCACTGAGGAGGGCTCTCAGCAGGTTGAGGACAGGGAAGAGGTAAATGGGGCTGCCATCACAAGACTTGCTCATACAATGTATTTAATTATTAACAATAAATAAGTAAAAATTAAAAAAAAAAACAAAAGGTAACTGAATCTTTCCTTTCTTTTTAGCCATCCTTCCTAGATAGGAGACATCTTTTGGCTTCATAGCAATCTAACAGCAAACCCAGCCTCTTGGGAGCCATGATGGAGCTGCTCGCATGTAAAAAGACTCAGGTAATTTTGCAGTCTTCTGCGAAGCAGACTGATTGATACGGGTTGCTGATAATTAATATTCGTAAGCAACAGGGGGGGGAGAGTTTTGGACTCCTCCCTCCCCCCTCCTCCTACTCCGAGTTCTTGTCCTCTAATGCCAAAGAATTGTACACAGGGACAGAATTAAATTTTAATTACACATTTATTCTAATTTAGTAGATTAGGAAAAGGGGTGTTGGATGGGGAAATTTCCCAGTCATTATGTGGGAAGTTAGAGTTTTTCCTGCTACCAGTGTGGGGAAAACGTGTCAGAGAGTTCACAGAGCTTTTATTATTTAAATAAACAGCCCAAGAAAAGATAATAGAAAGCTCCCTTTATGAGAAAGAGAGGTTCATGAGAGAAAAGGTCTGGAGCCTGCTCACTGAGGCCTGGGTCAGCAGTCCTTCTACTCCATTGCCATGTGGGAAAAGAGGGTCTACTTCCTCTAGGGAAGCTAGTTTTAAGTCCTCCCCAGGTGAGTTAAAGGGATAGCTGATTGGTTCATATCTGACCAATCAGTTTTAGCATCTAGGTTGTAGCTCTAACTAGACACCTCCCATTCAAAGGGAGGGGCTGGAAGGGGAGGAGTGGTCCCTACACACACTGGACTGTCACATGATGTGCCTCCTGCCCCTGCAGGGCCTAAGAACATCCAGCCACTGCCTTTCAGTTTTTCATGAGACAGAGGAGAACCAACAGGTGACTAGTTCACTGTAATTCAGCATGAGGAGTGATGATATAGAGTGGGCAGCAGGTATAAAATCTGCAATTTATTTCTGGTTCTAAAAATTGTAGCTAGTTAATATATATCAATTTTGTTTTGTTTTGTTTTCTGAAGGTCAGAGTGTTTGTAGTGGTGAGACAATGGTAAAGAGGTAGTCAAGGGTCAGTTTATGGAGGATTCTGTAGGCATGCTAGTGTTAAAATTTCATTGTGACTTCATTTGGCTCCACTGAAGAATTTCAAACAACAGCTTCATGATAACGTTTGTGTTTTGGAAACATAAGGCTAACGGAATGTGCAATGGAAGGAAGAAAATGAGGCTAGAGGCCAAAGTAACTGACTCCACACTATTGCAATAATCAGGTAAAAATTGATACAAACTGGGGTTAGTGAAGTGAGTGTAAGAAAAGATGGTAAAGAGCTTGACTTAGGTAGATAAATGGATAGGACTTGCCATGGATTGAATGTATTGGTAAAGAAAGGGAAACAGAAGACAAAAATGATTGTTATCTTTATGGTTTAAGCAACTGTCATTTCATGCCATTTGCTGAGATGGTGAGGCAATGGCAGTACTTGGGAAACAGCATGTCAGGCCAGAGTTGGTGGTTGACTATTGAGTGCTGTTGTGAAGCCTTTGTGGTGCTGGCAAAAAAGGCTTATTGATTGACTAAGAGATCCACTCACTGACAAGGAACCCTTAACAGGATCCATGGCAAAATCTTGTGGGACCAAGAACCCAGGCTCCATGGGGGAAATTCCTACTATCAGAGAGTAACAGAGAGGCTATACTCATTAAAATCTTGCCAAATTAGCAATGCTTGTCTCATTTAACATATATTGATCTCACTCTCTGATGGAGATTCTGCTTGTATTTTTCAGAAGGCAGTGAAAGCCATGGCCAACCCAATTCCACCAACAAGATATGGAATGATGGCTGACGTCCTGGCATGAAATGAAGCACTCCTGGCTTATCATACAGGGCCCAAATGAAACCTATGAGAACATTTCGAGATAAACAAGAGACCCATCACCACAGCCAGTCAGATAACCCTTGAAAGGTCAATGGAGACAGACATCAAAGATACCAAACACAACCCAAAGCAGAAGTCCAGAGACACTTAAGATCTCAACAATGAAGCAGACTTAAAACTCACCCACCATGATTCAGGGAACTGAGTGAAAGAGGGGGTGGAAAGATTGTTAAGAGTCATAGTGGAGGAGAATATCCTGAGACATTGGCCCCCTCAACAACAATACACAAAAAAGGAAAAAAACTGATTACCTCTTGTGCAATTCATAACCCTGTACCCCATGGACCAATCCAGTATGTCCATACAGGAGGGTCCCCAGTGGATTGGGAACAGAGAAGAGGGAAATGAGGGTCACAAGATTTGCCCATACAATGTATCTAATTATTAACAATAAAGACACTTAAAAAAATCTAAGCACTGACATCCAACAAGGCACCAATAATGCTGAGCTGAAGCTAGAAAAAAGGTAAAGTTGGAGCTCTAGATTTCATATTTAAAATTCCTTGAGTGTATCAAGCCACCCTTGAAGAGGCTGACAAAGATGGAATACAGACAGTACTCTGGAAAATCTCCATAAAAATTGGAAAAAGAACTAGTAGAGAATAATATGATAGCCAAGGGAGTGGAGTTTCCAAAGAAAAGGAGGTATCTTTTGTAGCAGGTGCACTTGCCTGCAAAGTCTAATGAGCCGGGTTGGATTCTCCAATACCCATATAAAGTCAGATGCACAAAGTACATATGTGTGCATGTGTGTGGTAGTGGGTAGTTGGGTAGGAGTATAGGAAAGTACAAATAGAGGAGGGAAATATGTACACAGCAACTGACTAATTCAGGAGAAAAAATAGTCCTCCGGTTACCATGCCACCTGTCCACTTGCACAGGAATGGTAGCTGATTACAGAACAGGTTGATGGACTAGTGGTTAATGCATCTGGGCTCTGCAATTCATAGCAAACACATTTTGTTGCACAGAAGCAGCAATAGGATGTAGGTAAGAGATAAGGAATTCAGACACCTGGGCTTTTTTGCAGAAACTCCAGCCTCATAAACTCTCAAGTTAGGGCATGACTTCCTAAACAATCAAATGGGGCAAACAGCCCTTACCTACATGGGAACCCAAACATTCCCTGTTGTTTTATTATCATCCTGTTGGGTTGTGTGTATTAATGCTCCTTTAGTTATCTTGAATAATGAGGAATTCATCATGTTGTACATAAACATCAGGGAAAACCCTGAAATAATATTGAGAAATACCAGAACAAGAACAAAATAAACAGCTCCCCTTCTCCTATCCTCAACTTCAGACAAGCGTACACTGATGGAGCATTATGCAGAGAAGGCTTTCAAATCCAGCAGGGTTAGGGTTGGTAGAGGGGAAATGGAAGGGATGGAAATGTCAATTGAAAATGTTTTGTTCAATCAAATGGCAGGGAAAACAAAAGACAGCACCTCAAAAGAATGGTTCTTCTAGATAATCCAACTGACCCCTAACGGAAAAAAAGTCACATATTAAACCCAAATCTAAATGTCTGAGGGTAAAAAAGTGTCCTGTATTTAGTAGTAAGAGATGTCAATTTTAAAAATTGCCATTCATTAATTTTTTCTGATTTTATTATTTCTTTGTATGAATGTATATGCATATACATGAATGTATATGTGTATACATGTGTGTATGAGCACTTGTATGGCATGACACCCATATGAAAGCAAGAGGACAACCTCAGGGTTTTCCTTCTTTCCTTCTACCTTTGTTTGGATTCTTGCTCTCTCATCACCATAGGTGTGTTGGGATTGCAGATGCCTGCGTCACTTTCCATCTATCTTTAAATGATTGCTGAGGAAATTTGAACTTCTATTGGTAGGATTTCAAACAAGTGCCTTTAACCATTGAGCAATCTTCCCAGACAAAAATTACCATTCTTTTATATAAGCTAGCGCGATTTAGTAACTGTCTAATGAATGACCTTGTGCAAACCACATATCCGTTCCTTCACTTGTGGCAAGCAGACAGTAATACAGTTGCTGAGAAAAGGAACACCTATGAAACCTTGGAAAGTGAAATGTAGCACACTCACATTTGGCAAGAGCTTTACCAGACATGGCATACCTGGGCGAAATCAATTTGTGAGAGCTTCAGCCAAAAAGGGTTGATTGCACTTTGCAGGAGTGTTTGGTATTGTGTAAATGTCTTAGTCAGTTCAAGAGGACTTTGGCAAAGGAAAAGTACACTTTTCCCAGTGAGTTATGTACTTGATGTTTCCCCAAGGAAGAAGGCAGGCCCGCCAGATGCTACAGCATTGCTCATAAGTGACCCAACCTCTGCTGCCCACTTAGCTCAAGAGGAACACCTTGAAATCTAAATGGGGCCCTCTGATCAGCTAAGGAAAACAGTCTCAAATCTGTCTGACATCTGTACAAAAGGGGTTGTCCTGCAGGGTCAGCAGTGTTGAGGCCAGTTTAAACAATTCCTCTTGGGCCTGGGAACACAGGGGTACAGTATGGATGGCTAAACAGGACCTGGTGGCCTAGTTGGCAGCAAGCATCAGTATTCACAGCTTACCTGATGAGCACCAGCCGCCCTACGAACTTGAAAAATTAGAACATTCTTGCTTTTAACTCACAAACTATAGCTTGGTGTGGTTCAATAACCTTGAGAAATATTCTCAGAAACTTCAGATTTTACAAATTAATTTTTAGAAACAGGTTTAACTGTGTAGAGTCTGAGGCTTTTAAGTACTAAAGGGGAAATATGTGCAGTGATAGTCCATTTCCCTTCATCACTTGCCCAATCAACTCATGTATATTTTCATAAGAGAAGCCAGACTTTGGCTCCAGATGTTTGGAACTCAAACAAGAACTTTTCTGCCTTCCATCTCCAAAAACCAGAATCTCACCCTGGGGTTAAGCAATGAGGTCATTGCAGGCATGTTTACCTTTTGTAGAGCTAACCTCATTTCAGGTATATAAGATTTTCTACTATTAAAGGATTATGACTCAACAACAGTCCAGGGCTTCTTCTCAATCCTCAGGTTTTTGGGTTTGGTTCATCGTTTCCCACACACAACAAGCTGTCAGGAAGTGCTCCTTTGTGTCAAGCCTCAAATATCATCTGCTTCTAACATAGATTGTTTTTATTAGCTGAATCTTTGCAGAGATAAAGTCCATAAGAGTCATTACCTAGGAACGTGGTTAGAGGTTAGGCAGGAAGTTCACATCAGTTATGGTCAGTGATTATAAACTCATGCGTACTCAGTGACTGGAAAACTATCCAGTGTTGGCAAAGGTTTAGAAACATGGAAACTTTTGAGGTGAATGGGGGTATGAGCTAAAAGAACAGAATGGACATAGAACTACCAATGGACCCAGCTATTCCTCTACTAGGCATCTACCTGAAAGATGTCACATCTCAGCATAGAGACATTTGTGCAACTATGTTTATAGAAGCTCAATTCATAATAGCTAAGAATTGGAATCAACCTAAATTCCCATCCATGGAGGAATGGATAACAACTGTAGTATATTTACACAATGTAATTTTACTCAGCTGAAAGGAAAAATGACATTGAAATTTAGAGAAAAATGGTTTGATAAAAAAAATGGTTTGACTTGGAGCAGATCTTACTAAGCAAACTCTCAAAAGAACAGAGTCACACACCACATATTCTCCCTTATATGTGGTTCCTAACCCAGTTTACCGTAAACTCTATGCAAACCAGTCATGAGAAGTGAGAGTTTACCAAAGAGGGCTAAGGAATGTGGGGGGGGGGGTAGAGGATGACTTAAACATGAAGCTAAACCAAAATTGGTTCAAAACCATAAAATCCTCACACTCATAATGAAACCTATTGAGCAATTAGTGGGCATTGTCTGGAAAGAGGGGATGTGAATAGAAGGGGAGAGAGTCTAAGCCTGTGAAAAATTGATCAGTTTGGCAACTCCTGGTCCCAGTCACTGGCTCCTTCTCTCACTGAGCTGTTGACCAAAGTGAACCATGAGGTTCCCAAAACAAGACAGGATTCTGTCAAAGCTCTTGAATGCCCACCCCAGGCCTGAGTTAGGATCCTTTTGCTTAAGAAACCACAGAAAGCTATCTATCAGCATCAAGAACCCTACAAGGTCCAAACTGGTAACCAGCCCCCAGATGGTAGTTAGTTCTGTGCTGGAAGGCACTGCATAAGCTGCCAGGGGAAGCTGGTCAAAGATAGTTGGAATGAAAAAAAAAGATAGTTGGAATGAAAAGAGACCACTGATAGGAATCGCAGTATGCTGCCATGAGTAGGCTGAACACACTTCCTACTGGGAAAGAACAGCAAATCAAGAAATGAACACTCGTGCAATGGATGTACCAAAGCCTGGGGGAGGCAATCAACAGCTTTTAATTCAGCCAACTAAACCACTCAGTGACAGGGAGCCCTTAACTGGAACTGGGGACTCAGGGCGAAATGCACTGGGAACCAAACTCTTGGGACCTAAAGAGAAATGCACTTTATAAGTGATTTACAAAGAGGCTAGTCACAGTAGAATTTAGCCAATCCAGAAATGTGTATCTTAGTTAACCTATACTGATCTCACTCTCCAATGAGCCACAGGCCGATAGCTGACATCCTGGTAAGAGATGAGCCACCCAGACCTACCGTGGAAGATCCATATGGAATCCCCACAGAGAATGGTGGGATAAGCAAGAGACTTATAACCACAGCTAATTAGTCAACCCAGGATAAGCCAGGGAGACAGACACCAATGATCTTCAAACAACCTAAAGCAGAAGTACAGAGGCCACTAAGACCTAAACAATAAAGCAGCCTTAATACTAACCCACCATGACTCAGGGAACTGAGTGGAAGAGGGGTCAGAAAGACTGTAAGAGCCATGGTGAAGGAGAATATCCAGAGACATTGCCCTCCTCAGTAACAACATAGAGATGGGGGTGGAACTGGGTTCAGACTCCTAGGCTATCCATAACCCCCTACCACATGGACTGATCCAGTTTGCCCATGGAGGAGGATACCCAGCTGATTGGGGACACGGAAGATGGAAATTGGGGAACTGGAAACACCAACACATTATTTGCTCACTCAATGTATCTAATTATGGATAATAAAGGAAAAAACCCTTTAAAAAGATATGTTGTGGAGTAATTTTCTAGTAGTTTTGAAAGTTAAAAATGTATGTTTGAAATTCTGATCCTTAACAGCTATATAAAGATTACAATAAAAATGTTTGTGCAAGTATTTCCACTACAGCATGGACATTTAATAAAATAGCAAAATTTCAGCAATAACATAAGTGTCTATAAGAGGGGATATGGTGAATTAAACCAGGAATAAAATAAAAGTCCTTAGGCATACATTAAATGAAGAACAGCCTGAAATAGCACTGTGATTTTACACACACACACATACACACACACACACACACACACACACACACACACTGTGATTCTATTTGAGAAATAAAATCAGAGAGTGAAGGTACTTTATATGTGTGTCTATATTATATATCTCTGATTATGTCCAGAAAGATGAGAAAGACGATAGTGGACTCAGGATGACATCAAAAGAGACTTACAGCTGGAGAAATGGCTCAGCAGTTTAGGGCACTTGCCTCCAGTGCCTAAGGCCCCCTGTTCAATTCCCTAGGTCCCACATAAGCCAGACCCACAAGGTGGTGGCCCTGGTGCTCTCTCTCTCGCTCTCTCTGCTTGAAAATGAATAAATAAAATATTTAAAATAAAAAAAGAGACTTGCATTGTGGCTCCCATGTTGTTTAAGAATGCATTCATGTATTTGATATAGAATTTGTTAATGTTCCTAGGTAATAGATGAGAAGTGAAGACATGGGCCTTGATGGCTACAGTAAATATAGCTTCCCTGAGAGACAGCTGTGGATGGTTGAGAGAAGCAAACGGGTGAGAAATCAAAGGTCGCAGGTAATAGTTAGGAATCTGTCATCAATTTGCTGGGTGATACAAGGAAGCCATTTTCCTTATGAGTTGTGTAGTCTGTGCAATAAGTGGGTAAGATGAGAAGCTCACTAAAATGCCTTTCCTGTCTGATGTCATATGATTCTCTAAGTTTATTCCTTTAATGTATGATGGGTCTGATACTTTTTGATGAAGCAATATGTTTTATTCTGCTTCAGATTATTGACATTTATCTTTAGTGTAAATGGAAGATAATGGAAGAGAAGGTGGTCACTGTGTTCTCAAGTTGGCTGTTTTTGAAGGTTTGATTGACCTATTTAGGCTACTACTTTTCTTTGACAGTGTAAACTATTGGGCTTAAGTGTGATAAGAATGCCAACACAACAATGGAAGAACTTGGGAGATGCTCTAAATTTTACACAGTGACCATAAATTTTAGAAATCACACACACACATACACAAACACATTTTCCACATTATAGTAAAGAGTTGGTTTTATTCAGTGAAAATCAGATATCATAATAAAAATCACTCACCTGAGTTATTTTTATACACTCTATACAGAATTTGATGGACATGCTGTGTCAATATAGTATGTTTGTTGCAATTTACATGACAGTTTTGTGCATTGTTAATAGTGGGTAATATATTGGTTATGTAAAAATGTTTCCAAACATTAATTTTAATGAAGTATCTACAAACTATTCTTTATGTATCATTGCTTATATTCCTGGACTTTATAACTACCCTGTAATTTTGATTCTATCTCTAACAAATCAGTGATTTGGGACAAATGATATCCCAATCTATAGATAATAGCTGGCCCACCTGTTCCCTAGGGTAGCAGGGAGAAACTAAGTGGATATAAATGATCCGTGAAATTTTTCACATATCTACAAACATTATCACAATCTGGTTCTGCACAATCTAACTGGCTTTTGGAAATTCTCCAGCGACACTGTGGGGAAACCTTGGAATTAAGGCAATGAAGGAAACCTCTGCATGGTCCCTCAGAGCTTTTTAAGAGCCTAAATTTGCCTATTGCCAGTTAATGGAGCTCCTTCCAGCTGGTCCTCATCAGTTTGTTTGTGTTATGGGGTCATGGGAGTAATTTCTCCACAATTTAATTTTAAAGAAAACAGATAATAGTCCCTGTGACTATTTGCCTTTCACCAATGCAATAAGAAACTTACTCTCACTCCCTTCTCAGGAGAGCATTTACAGCCTCCACTGCAGTCTTGACCTCCACATGGCTTTCCATAGGACTTCTTCCCTCCAAAGGAAACCATTAGTAGATCATGTGAACCAAGAAACAATGTTACCCCAGGGAACCTAACCCTTAATCATATTCCTATTAACCAAATCAATTTAAAATGGAGTAATGACTTCATCCTATTTTGTCACTAGCTGAAATGCAGAAAACTTCATCTTATGCACACATCCTTTTAGGTGATGTTTACACCTCATCAAATAGCTAGTTTGGTAAATAATTGGGGAATCATGATTTAGACACTACCTTGATGGTGGAAATTCCAGTCACAAATATAAGAGAATGTCTTCACATGCAGTTGGTATGTTTCCGGTGGCATATGGATTTGTACTCATTGAGACAAGAGTAGATGTAGTAGAGAACTTGGAAAATTTTACTAGAAATGTAGAGACAGATAGAAATGGCCACATTGAGCTCTGCTTCCATCTCCTCAGGCTCAATTTCCAGCACAGTGTTCAAACATTACAGAGACACTCCTAAGCTTGATGAGTCAGGTTAAAATTGCTCAGGTGGTATCATATAGTATCCTTGGAACTCTCCAACTTCATTTTCCTCTCTTTGGTACTTTACAATGATGCTGACGATGAAGATGACTAATTTACTTCTTCAAGGCCTTCAAATGAGCTTATATTGGCTGATGCTAAAATCATATTTTCACCCTCCCTTGATCATTCAGCTTCAATCACATGGACACACATTCATTCTATTTTTTAAAAAAATTCATCCTGAACTAGAGCGAGACCCTACCTCAAAAAACAACAACAACAAAAAATTCATCCTGTTCCTGCCACAGCACTATGACCCTAGCTGTCAATTCTTGGGGTGTTCTTCCTCTAGATTGTTTTCTTTATTGCTTGTCTGTTTTCATCCTCTAGGTCTCAGTTTGAGTGCCTATTCTGTTTTAGGCCACTCCTGAAACTTAGGTTAAGGTGGATCCTACTTGCTTCCATTGTTACCTTTGCAGCATTAGACACTGTCTTTCCTCCCAGCAATACAATCTCAAACTTAGTAGGGACTTCATCTGTCTTGTATAATATTGTTTTCCCAATGTCTAAAACAGTGATGACACTCAAGCAATGACTTGATGGACATAGGAATGGAGCAAGGATTTTACCTTAGATTTAACTAATTTCAAAAGTTTTAAATTTAACCCTTAAGCCTTAGTTTTTCCAACTCCTAAGTCCTACTAGAGCCTCAGTACAAGGACTTCAAATGGAGAAAAACTGCTATTCTGACCTTATCTACCTTGGAAAAAGATATACATAAATTCTAACTAATATCTGTAATAAGAACTTTGTCTCTGGGATGAATTTAGTATCATCCAACTTTTTTGTGTAATGTTGGCCATTTTTCCCCAAAGACAGAGGCATATTTATGAGATGGCCTCACACTTAATCATTCTTGCTTCTGTGTACTGTGTGCCTTTTCCTAATTCTCAGAGAGCACTGTGTTTTTTTTCAGATGGTCTCTTATCTTTTTCGACATTCCCACAATACTTTATCACCACAATACCTCGGTAATAAAGTAGTGATGGCAGAGCTATGACAAAATATTGCTATTTTGGATTTCATACACCTTCCTGATATGAGATATTTTATCTCCCTTCTATGCCTTTGACATGCTAAGTGCTATTGTACACTTTCCAGTTTGCCCTCCATTTTCCAGTATACAGAACAGGCAAATTTTTCAAAAGGGTGAGATCAAGAGGTGCTCTGAAAGGAGGCATCTGGGGGCTGGCAGAAAATAGAAAAGAGACATACAACATTGAATTTAGCTTTCATCCTTGCTAACACATTGTTTCATAGTAACCATTATATATCTTGGAGTTGTGGCTAATTTGTATTTGCTTCTCCATACATTTCTACATTTTAAAGCAGTCTTTAGTGAGTATTCATAAGTAATAGAATGAAAAATAATACATATTATTAAATGAGAAAACGTATATTCCCTTCATATGTGAGGTCTCAACAAGTATTGCCAAAATTGATGTGGCATTAGCACCCTTCCAAATGGCATTTTCTTGGGTATTCTATAAAGAGTGGCATGTCCCAAAACAAAAAATGGAATAAGCAAGGTTACCAGGAAAAATTAGTCTATTGTAGATCAAGAGTTTCCATATCTCTAGTATGAGGTCACAAGGCTGAATAAGATAGAACAGAAATCCTAAAGACAGGGGAGATTGCTCAGTGGTTAAAGATGCCTGCTTGTAATTCTGCTGGCCTGAGTTCAATTGCTCAACACCCACATAAAGTCAAACACAAAGTGGCACATACATCTGTGAGCCCAACAATGGAGGTGGGGTTAGGGACATATGAAGGATCACAGGTTAGCTATGCATGAAAGTGGCAAAACTTTTGCCACGCAGGAAGTGGCAAAAACAAAACAAGGGAGACTCTGTCTCAAGCAAAATGAAAGAAGAAGACAAACACCTGAAAGTTGTCTTCAGATCTCCACATAGATGCCATGGTACACACACACCCATGCACAGATATACATACACACATTGTACACACACATTGTACACACACCCATGCACAGACATATACACACATTGTACACACACATTGTACACACACCCATGCACAGACATACATACACACATTGTACACACACCCATGCATGCACATATGTACACACATTGTACTCTCTCTTTCACACACACACACACACACACACACACACACAAATTCCTAAAGACAAGAACTGAACAAATAAAGAGCAGAATCTAAAATTTCCTAGGAACATATCAGAACAAGGAGACAGGCATCTTCTAGCTAACAGAAAGGAAAACATCACTGTTCTTTGACACTGAGAAAAGTAACCAGAGACATCCCATTGGCCACAAGGCAATTACCTGTAATGTCAGCTTTGGCAGTGTCCCCAGGAATCTTCAATTACATTGAAGTGAACAAGGTGAAGAGTGGGTTTTGTAAAATGTGACCAGATCAATTGACAAGAAAATCTATGTTTTATCCTAACTTTTCTGAGGCCATTCTACCCTCTCTTTTGAGCAGGCCAAGTTATTGTAGTCATTCACACATTAGAATGTTTATTCTTTCCTCTGAAAATGTAACCTTCTATATACCCTCAGAAAATTAAAACAGAGAAGGTCTTGGGAGATTATACAATGCAGTGTTTTTAAACTCTATCAAACCATGACATCATTTTAAAAATTTTTTTAATTATAATTTATTGTACATAATGAGTTACAACATTTAGTGGGCAAACAATGAGTTATTATCCCCAATTCCCCACTGCCCTCCCCTCCCCCCTCAACTGGATAACCTCCTCCATGGGTCGTCTGAATCAGTCCTTGTGACAGGGGACCATGGATAGCCTAGTATTCAGCCAGGTTCTCCTGACCATGCCTCTGGATAATCTCCTCCACCATGACTCTTACAGTCTTTCCGCCCCCTCTTCCGCATAGTTCCCTGAGTCGTGGTGGATGAGTATTAAGGCTACTTTAAGGTTGTGAGCT
>PVHP010033957.1:0-19352 GCA_004024765.1 Zapus hudsonius
GAACTCACGGCGATCCTCCTGCCTCTGCCTCCCGAGTGCTGGGATTAAAGGCGTGCGCCACCACGCCCGGCAGGAACATAATTCTTTAAGAGCATGTTATGACCAACACTTTGAGTTTTCTCTAATTCCCTATCATGGGGTTGATGGTGACACTATTCAGAGAGACTTTTTTGGTTTTTCGAGGGAGGGTCTCGCGGTAGTCCAGGCTGACCTGGAATTCACTATGTAGTCTCAGGGTGGCCTTGAACTCTCAGCAATCCTCCTACCTCTGCCTCCCGAGTGCTGGGATTAAAGGTGTGCACCACCACGCCTGGCACTTACTCTTTTTTTTTTTTTATGATCTTACTCTAGCCCAGGCTGACCTCTTGCCTATGCCCCCAAAGCGCCGGGGTTAAAGACGTTCACCACCAGACCCAGCTTATTATCCCATTTCTTTAAATTTATTTGTATATGTGTGTGCACATGTACCAGCATCTCTTGCTGCTGCAAACGAATGCCTCTCCAGCTTTATGTAAGTGCTGGAAAATTGAATGCAGCTAGCAGGCTGTGCAAGTGAGCGCCTTTAATTGCGGAGCCATCTCCTTAGCCCCTTATTATACCAGCCTTTGATCACCTCAGATGATTTGGCTTTTGTGAGACAATTTTTAGACAGCAAACATTTTTCTGATGATGGACTTTATTTTATTTTATTTTTTTCCTCCAAGAATCAGATGGGTGACTCAAATATCTCCAGCCCTGGGCTACAGCCAAGCACTCAGCTCTCCAATCTGGGAAGCACTGAGACTCTAGAAGAGACACCTTCTGGGTCACAAGATAAGGTTTGTACCGTTGAAGCCCTGGCTTTATCAGCATAACAAAACAGAATAGCATTTTATAAGTTTTAATTGCAGTACAAGTTTGGTTCAGAGAAGTTTATCTGTGGGGTGAGATGTATGACATCACAATGATGTCTATCCAGTTCATTTCCCATGTAATTGTCTTTAATCTACCGGGCAGCAGCCTCCCTTCTGGTCTCCCAGCTTTTACTCTTGGTGGTGCCTTCCCCATTCTCAGCCAAACCATCAGAGTGATCCTGGAAAAATAGAACATTCAATTCAGTGTTTAAAATCTTCCAGTGAGGGCTAGGGAGCTAGCTCAACAGTTAAAGGCATTTGCTTGCAAAGCCTGCTTTCATGCCCATGTTTTCATTCTGTCTCTCTCTCTTGTAAATAAATGAAATACAAATTCAAACAAAAAAAAACCTTCCAGTGGTATGTTGTCTAATTCACAAGTCAAATTAATCCAGCATGGTGGCGCACACCTTTAGCACTTGGGAGGCAGAGGTAGAAGGATCTCCATGAGTTTGAGACCAGCCTTGGGCCACAGAGTGAGTTCCATGTGAGACCTTACCTCAAAAAAAGAAAAAAGTATGTATAGCGTCTACAACCATACCACCCTCAACGCACCTAATCTCATCTGCTCTCAGAAGCTCAGCAGGAAACTCAAGAGCTCCCTAATCTTAATTATTTCTTTCCATCTACTGATTTTCAGTTTGGCTTCTTGTCCTTTTTCCAAGGCTTTAAGGTGTATCATTAAGTTACTTATTTGTGATCTCTAATTTTTTAATATAGATACTTAGAGTTTGTGTATGTTCTATATTCTTTCTTGCCCTTGGTTAGTAATTTTATCCCATTACAGTCTAATAGCACGTAAGGAATGGTGTAGTTTTCCTGTATCTGTTAAGATTTTGCTTTGTGCTGGGGAAATGCCTCAGTTGTTAAAGGCTCTTGCTTGCAAAGCCTGCCAGCCAGGTTTTATTTTTCAGTCCCCACGTAAAGCCAGATGCACAAAGTGGCACGTGCATCTGGAGTTCATGTGCAGTGACTGTAGGCCCTGGCACCCATGTTTGCTTGTTTGTTTGCTCGCTCTCTCTCCTCACAAATAAATAAAAGTATTTTTAACATTAAAAAAATAAAGATTTTAAAGATATTTTTAAAAAATAAAGATTTGCTTTGTGTCCTGATATGTGATCTACTTAATGAGAAAAGTTCCATTTGCTATTGAAAAGAATATGTGTTCTGCAGCATTTTGATGAAATGTTCTGTAGACATATATCAGGTCCATTTGTTCTATTGTTCTGTTAATGCAGATGCTTCTCTGTCTATTTTTTGTCAAGATGACCTGTCAGTTCGTGAAAATAGGGTGTTGAAGTGACCCACTACCACTGTGCTTGGGTCATTCTGTGACTTTACATCTAGTAGTGTTTAATGAAACTGGTAGCAACTGTAATTAAAGCACATATGTTTATATTTGTAATGTTTTCTTCTTGGATTGTTCCCTTAGTATAAAGTGGCTTTCTTTCTACCTAAAGTTACTATGAAACTGAAAGAGACTAATGGAGCAGAAAAGGGTGGTTTGAGAGTCATAAAGCGCTGTGACTGAGTGTGACAAGCCTTAGATACAGATGCCCAGCCTTCCAGCAGGAGCACCATGAAGATCTGTGGATATATAGAATTCACAGGAATGCTCAGGAAAGTGTACATAGATCTTTCAAATTTTATTTATTTGTGAGAAAGAGAGGGTATCAGTGTGCAGGGCCTCTTGCTGCTGTAAACAAACTCCAGACACATTAGCCACTTGGTGCACTGACTTTATGTGGATACTGAGGAGTCAAGCCTGGGCTGTCAGGCTTTACAATCTCCTTTAACTGCTGGGCCATCTCCCCAGCCCAGGAAGGTGTTATTCTTATGCAGACAGAGGGCTGCAATTTTAAGAACAACCAGGGCTATGTAACAAGATCCTGCCACAGAAATATAAAATTGCAATTTTTCAGCCAAAACAGTATTATAAAGTATTGAGATTGGGTAGTTTGAGAAGCCTAATAATTGCCTAGGAGGAGTAGAAATCCACAAGTGCCCCACTTGCTTTGTAACACTGCCCTCTAGTGCTAAGGAGCGAACTGTGCTGCCAGACCTCAGCATTAAATTCCACTTCAGTTGAACTGAAGTTTCTTGGGACGACTTCCTTAGTTTGGATTAACATAGAAATATGACTTCTTACCTGAAAAGGACCCTGAAGTTTCCTTAGAATATCCCCCAATATGCTGTTTTTCAAATGTGATATATTTAAATGTTGATTTGTGTTTATAACAGAATGTCATGTTTAATAAGAACTATATCAATTGGCATTGTTTTCCATTATTTTTGTTTGTGTTAGAATTGGTTTGGGTTTTTTGTTTTTGGTTTTTTTTTTTTTTTTAGAAGGGGGAAGAGAAAGAGAGAGAAAAAGAGTCTCATACAGCCCAGGCTGGCTGTGAACATCTGACCCCTGTACTGACGCTTCCCAAGCTCTGGTGTTAGACACACTCACCCTGCCCAGCTTCCTTGGGTGGTGTGTTGCTTTTTGAAACAGTCTGCTCTGCAACTAAAGCCTGAATCTCCTTCTTTACTTGCCTCAGATTCATGACAATCCTACCTCAACCTTCCTAGTTGGGATTACCACCATAATTATAGACAAAAAAAATAATAATTCCTTCCCCACTCCCACTTTCCCCTCTCAAATCTACCTTCTATCTATCATATTCCTTCCCCCTCTTTTTTTTTTTTTTTCTGAGATAGGGTCTCACTCTAGTCCAGGCCGACCTGGAATTCACTATGTAGTCTCAGGGTGGCCCCAAACTCACATTGTTCCTCCTGCCTCTGGGATTAAAGGCATGCCACGACCAGCTTCCCTCCCTCTCTTAATTAGTCTGTTTCTGTGTCATCTTTTCCTCCTATTATGAAGGTCTTGTGTAGGTAGTGTCAGGCACTGTGAGACCATGAATATCAAGGCCATTTTTGTGTCTGGAAGATTGCATTGTAAGCTGTCCTACACTTCCCTTGGCTCTTACATTCTTTCTGGCCTCTCTTCCACAATGGACCCTGAGCCTTGGAAGTGTGATTAAGGATGTCTTAGTGCTGAACACTCCATTGACACGTATTCTCAGAACTACGATATGTTTTTTTTGTTTCATCCCAGTGGTCACCACCATCTGAAAAGAGAAACTTTCCTAACCAAAAGTGAAAGTAGCATTAATGTATGGGTATACATGTTTTTAAAAGTGCTTATAGGCACTTTTAAAGGTGGCGCACACCTTTAATCCCAGCACTCAGGAGGCAGAGGTAGGAGGATCACCATGAATTCAAGGCCACCCTGAGACTACATAGTGAATTCCAGGTCAGCCTGGGCTAGAGTGAGACCCTACCTCGAAAAACCAAAAAAAAAAAAAAGTGCTTATAAGGCAATGTTGTGGGTATAATATATTCATTTAGCCAGAAAACAGCAGACATTACATTCCTAGGGCTCATGAACTCTCCAGCCATGGGATTTTGACTAGGTCTTCAGTACCAGGCATGTATTCCCTCCTGTGGAGAGAGCCTCCTGTCCAATTAGAGAGCACTTGGTCTCCCTCATAACAGACGTGCCACTGTTGCACCAGTTGGCACCTTTGGCCTGGCTGGCCAGTCTTAATGCTTGCAAGGTCCACTGCTATTTACCACCATTGATGACTTCTCTCCCATAGGGTTCTGTATGCAGCCATAGCTTTTAACAGCCTTCTATCAGCTGGTTAGTAGGGAGGGGGTTCCCAGCTCCTGATTGACTTCATTGATGTGCAGCCCAAGCATGTGGGGTCTTCAGCAATTGTCTTACTATCTCATTCTGGTGGGCAACCATGATCCTTGGAAATGCCCTCTAATATTTTGGGGGTCTCTGGAAAGTCCCTGCCCAACAACTCACTGGAAAGTATTCCATCAGTGGCACTGAAAATTTTCTAGTAACAATCTACGGTTTCTGGGTGTGCCATTATCCAAAGAAGTAGGTTTCCATATGGCTTATTCATAACATCCTAAAATTTAGTTACCTGGGCTAGAGTGAGACCCTACCTCAAAAAAAAATTTAGTTAACCCTCCTTCCACCTTTTACTCAATCCCTTCTCTTGACCCCAATTAAGCCATTGCACCCCTTGTAATCTGTTTATCTACGTACATTTGTTAAAGAGGCTGTCTTTTCTCTAATGAATATTTTTGTCAAAAATCAGATGGTTGTAACTGCCTGGGTTTGCATTACGGTCCTCTGCTCTGTTCCATTGATGTACATTTCTGTTTTTGTAAAATTGCTGGGCATGGTAGTGACTTGTGTCATCTGAGCACTCAGGAAGCTAAGGCAGAAGTATTGAAAGTTCAAGACCAGCCGGGCATGGTGGCACACATCTTTAATCTCAGCACATAGGAGGCAGAGATAGGAGGATCGCCATGAGTTCAAGGCCACCCTGAGACTTCATAGTGAATTCCAGGTCAGCCTGTGCTAAAAACCCTACCTTAAAAAACGGGGGGAAAAAAAAGTTCAAACCAGCCTGAGGAAGACCCTGTCTCAAAAGGCAGATAAAACATAAAACATTTCATGGTATACATGCATACACTGGCATTATATGCTGCAGTAGTGAGAAGCCACAGTCGAACTATATGAAATAGTATTATCTAAAAAAACAGTAAAAAATGTTAGTAAGGACAACTACCATAGTATTTGCCAGGTTACATTTAACGATCCTGAGTTTACCCTAACCCTGAAATTTATGAGATATGTAAGATCCCAAGGGGAGTGGACAGGTGGAACGCTTGTAGAGTTCTTCTAAAACAGTCACTGTATACAGAACTACAATGTGAGCTACAGTACAATTTCACTAATGAAATTGAAAAATTATGTATTCTACGTGTTTTATGGGATGCATTAGCAATAAACGATGCTGAGGAATATTGCAGTGGCAATTGAAGGAAATAATAAATACAGCAAGAGGTTTCTTGCAAACCCCAATGACAAATGTGACCACAGGGAGGTATGGATTACACTTAATTCCTTACACAAATGAACGTCATTTGACTGTAAAGATTTTGTACTTAAATCGTTGGTTTCAAGTATAGATGCTAGAAAGATTAAGCAGCTCTGGTGACAGGCTCCACAGCACCAGCGGTCTGAGGAATGGGTGGTGATGAGCAAAAACAGCATAAAGTAGAAGAACCAGCATGGTGACAAGAAGACAAGGCCTGTTCCTCCACTTTGGTTGGAGGAGGTGGGCTTTTTGTTGGACTAGTGTTAGCAGCTGTCACCTTGGAGCTTGTTCCATTTTTATTTTCATCCCATCTGCCCTCACTTTTGCACACTGTTTTGGTTGATGAAAGCCACATTGTTATACATTTCCGGAGACTTCTCTCAGTGTTGGTTTGATTTGTTTTCCAGTCTGCTGCATCTGGGCACAAACACCTGACTGTAGAAGAATTGTTTGGAACCTCTTTGCCAAAGGAACAGGCAACAGTTATGAGTCTGGATTCAGAAGAGGTAGAGAAGCTTCCAGGAGATGCTTCCCAGAAAGAGCCCAGCTCGTTCCTGCCCTTTCCCTTCGAGCAGTCCGGAGGAGCTCCTCTGTCTGAAAACCTGGGTGTCCATTCAGCCACCCACCACACAGGCCAGCCTGAAGTCACCACCCCAGTGCTAATCACCCCAGCCTCCATTACCCAGTCTGGAGAAAAGCATGCCCCGAAGTACACTGTCCCATTAAGCCCTGCTCTCAACCCCCCTGTGCCAGCCGAAGCTTCTACCGCACAGCTTCCCTCCAGCTTGCCGCGAAGCAGTACCGTGATGCAGGCAGTGAAGACCACGCCCAGAAAGAGTCAGCCAGTCCCTGAGCTAAGTCACACCAGTCTGATCCCCAACCAGAGCCCCTTCAGAGCCCCTGTGAGCCTGACAAACACTGCTGGCACATCCCTCCCAAGTGCTGATCTGCTCCAGAAACTCAGGTTGACCCCGCAACATGACCAAATACAGACACAGCCACTTGGAAAAGGTGCAATGGCACCCAGCTTTTCTTCAGCAGCTGGCCAACTGGCCACACCTGAGAGCTTCATAGAGCCTCCCTCTAAGACAGCAACAGCAAAAGCAGCACCCTCGGCCTCCCTGGGAAACATGGTGCTTGCTCCCCATCAGGTAATGGAAAGAGAAGGGGGTATGAAGAAATGGAACTACAAAGATTCCCGGCCCAGCTAGACAAAGCAGATTTAAAGAGTTGTCTATGTATCAAGGCCAGGCTTGGTACAGCACCCTGATCCTAGCACTCAACAAGCTGGAAGATCACAACCAGCCTGGGCTACTTAATGAGACCCTATCTCACTAAAAATAAGAGGGGCTGGAGAGATGGCTCAGCAGTTAAGGTGCTTACCTAAGAATAATTCCTTTAATCCCAGCACTAAGGTAAGAGGGTTGAGTTGAGGGCAGTTTGGGGTTACAGTGTGTTCCTGGTAAACCTAGGCTGGAGTGAGATGTCAAAAAAATAAGTAAATAAATAAAAAGGCCGGGTGTGGTGGCACATGCCTTTAATTCTAGCACTTGGGAGGCAGAGGTAGGAGGATTGCCTGGAGTTTGAAGTCACTCTGAGACTACATAGTGAATTCCAGGTCAGCCTGGACTAGAGGGAGTCCCTACCTCAAAAAATCGAAAAAATAATTCTTTTTGCTGACCTAGATTTTTCACCAGTAACTAATTGAAAATTGCTACATCTGTTCATCTTTTCTTATTAAACATTTCATTCTCTGCAGCAAAACCAGGAGCCTGAAGGATTTGCCCAGCCTAAGGTGTTATCCAGTGCCATCCCAGTAAGGACTCTCTTTTTCTGAAGAGCATGTTACGTATTTGAAGTTCTGCTGGTGGGAGCTAAACCATTTCACTTTATGAAAAGTTTAGCTTTCAAGCTGTGACCGAGAGTTTCATGCTCCCAAGGCCGGTTCATTGCTGTGCCATGTAGGCCTCATGTAAACTCTGCAGTGTCTTCCTTGACTGTGTGTAGAGAGAGTCTCCCCTGGGCATCGATGGCTGTGTGTAGAGGGTGGGCCTCCCCTGGGCATCTGTGACTATGAATGCTGATATTGTAGTGGCTCACACCTATGATCCCAATACTGGAGAGGTTGACTTACTAGGATCCCGTGAGTTCAAGGTCCATCTGAGCTAGCAGCCTGGTTTCTGTAAGTAGGAAATACTGCCCTTGAAGAGCAGTGATGTCCTAAGGGACGACCACTGTCTTACCACGATCCCCTCATTTCTGCTGGCACAGCCTCCCAGGCCTGCATACTTCATCCCTCATTTTATTCTCTCACCTCATTTTTAGTGTCACCTTCTCCATCACCTACCAACCTTGAAATACAGATTGTTTCCCAGTTCCTTTCACATCACATTCCCATTTGCCTATGAGCCTATCTGTGCATGAGTCTCAAAAGGTAAAGCCAGCTTCTGTCTGGCCTGATCAGCTTGTCCTGTGTTTGTCAACAGGAGCTCTTGCCCTGTTCCACACTAACAAGCAAGCTAAGTGGTTCAAATAACAGAATACTCCACCCTTAAAACTCTGGCAACTTTCCTCTTTATAAATGAAGAGCCACACAGAGCAAGAGAGGCTGTGAATGCAGCTCAGGACAGTATCACACTTCATCAGAGTGTTTAAGAGAGAAGCTGTGAGGGCAGCCCAGGGATAGTATCACATGATCAGAGTGTTCAAGGCCCTGGTTTGTTTCCCAAGTGTATACACACACACACACACACACACACACACACACACACACACACACACACACACACACACACACACACCAAAAAATAAAGTCAAGAGAAATGTTGGTCACTACAAACATGAGAATTATTTAAAATGCCCATAGTATTGATTTAATGTATTCTGTTTGTTAGCCATAATTAGCCTAACAGCACATCTTTTTGTTCTTGCTTTGTTATTTTGGTTTTTGTTTTGAGATAGGGTCTTACTCTGTAACCATAGCTAGCCTAGAACTCACTTAGAAAAATAAAAAGATTTAGTGTTTCACTCTCCTCAGTGCTTCAGTTTCATACTACTGGTACCTGTTACCAGATGTCCTATGCTGGTCCCTGGTGCTGGCTTCTACTTTTCAGCATAAAATGGTCTTTGTTCCCTGTAGGTTGCAGGCTCTCCACTGGTCACTGCAACAACCACAGCAGTGTCTTCAGTCCTGCTGTCCCCCAGTGTATTCCAGCAAACAGTCTCCAGATCTACAGACCTTGAGAGGAAAGCAAGCTCTCCTTCTCCCCTCACGGTTGGAACACCAGAAAATCAAAGGAAGCCTTCCATTATTCTCAGCAAGTCTCAGCTTCAGGATACATTGATACATTTAATTAAGGTATGTAGTATATAGATTTAGTTTAATTTTTTTAATTCTTTAATAACAAGGTTTATAAGTTCTTATAAATTCAAATGACTGTCTGGGAGTAGTGGTTCTCTTTTCCCAAGAATATACTCCTGTTGGAATAATGCTGGAGTAAACTCTCAGACACGATGTGATTATGAGAGGAGATTATTTGGGTAATTAGCTACACCAATCATTTACTGATTATCAAAGAAATGAGTTCTGAGCAGGTCATATGACACCACATGTTTTTGTTGTTACCGTGTCTTCCAGAATGACTCCAGCTTCCTCAGTACACTCCATGAAGTTTACTTGCAGGTTCTGGCCAAGAGCAAAGACCACCACAACCTATGACCCACCGAGGGAAGCCAATCTGAAGGCAGAGGGACACCCTTAAAGACAAATAGGCTTTATCATGGAAATGTATTTCTAAATAGAACCCTGAATTTGAGCCTGTGAGAAAGACTCATTCCTTCCTGATGTTTTCCAAGTGTCATTCTCAGTGATGATGGAGTTTCACTGTGAAGCATCACCAGCAGACCTTTGTTTTGACAGCAAGAAGCACCATTGTGTTATGTCCTGTGGTATTTTCATTGGCTACAAGCAGGTGGTGTAATCTTAATCTTAGGAAGACTGGGCCATCAGCCTTGCAGCTAAACTAGTGGGGCCCACACCCTCCTGGCATCTGCCCCTAGAACTCTCAAGTTCTGAACTGAGTAATCAGCTCCACAAAGGAACTTCAAGTTTAAGGATCAGAGTTTAAGATGACTGGATTAGAAGGCAGTTGTTCAAGTGAAGTATATTTTATATGAGCACTCCCACTTGGGCCTTAAAAGTTCTGAGATGTCTTTCTGTTTCAGATGTCCCTCCACTGCAGGCAGTGCTGCTGCGTGAGCAGGGCTCTGTGGTGGTGAGAGGAGGTATCGCACCATGAAGCAGAGTCTGGGGCTGCAGGTGTCCAGATCCAGCCAGGAAGCTCCGTTTTAAGTTAACGCTAGTGGTTTGGAAACGTTAAGTTTGTGTGGTACACAGCCTCGTTTTCCTTTTCAGTCTGAACGAGTCACTGTGGTTTTTCTTAATCTGTTGACCAAAAGACCAGTGGACCAATCTGACAAAGCCATTCTAGTTCCATTTCGGAGGTGTACTGAGAACAGTTAAAGCTATGCAGAAAGGGCAGCTGTGATTCACACTGCCCTTTGTTGTAGAATATGGAGTCCAAAGGAAAGTGTGAGATTCAGAACTTGGCCAGTGTATTCCTGGGCTGTGAGTACTTTCCAGTCCAAAGTATGAAAATATGTAAAGATGCTTTGTTATGCTGCTATTGATCTGCCATGATTTATATTTATTCTCTTATGGCATGAAATGGTATTTAGTAATATTTTAATGTAGAATTTGATTTATCTGCAATAGTAATTTTAAGATATTCTTTGAATGAAGTGTCTTTGTTTCTATGATCCAGGTCATTTTGTAGTATTTAACCAGTTACGATGCACTGCTTACTTTTTGGAGCACTATTTGATAATGGGGTAAAAACCCAAGGGCTCAACCAGCTAGTGTAAGGATTAGCTATGAATAATGCTGACAGATGTGGTGGTTCCTTGGGAACAATCATTTAAGCTTTAATGGGAACTCAATCATAAGTCCATAGATTTCTTTCTAGCTGAAATTTTAGCATATTACTTATGAACTACATGTTTTAGTTTGGTCTTAGTTTTTAGCATAAAGAATACTTTGATTGGCTTGTGCTCATCTAAACATGCTTCCTGGACAGAACTTCTTCTCACTGTAGTGTCTACTATTGCTGTCCACCTAGTTGTATGTGAATTGTGCAGAATTCAGGGAAGCTCGGAACTTTTCGTACTCAATTAGGAATAGTTTGTTTTCAAAGATAGTGTATAAATTTAGCAACCAAAAATGAATTGATCGTGTGTCCTGTAGTAAGATAAGGAGTTTGTGACACCAGGAGATGGTGCTCAAGGAGCCACATGGCTGTTCTGGTAACACGAATGTCATAGGTTCGACCGCACCCAAGTGTGGTTTCAGTGGACTTCAGTAAGCACATTAGTCGGAGTCTTATGATAGACATTTCAAGCTCAGCGATGCTTTTAAGTATGTGTAATATTCTGAGAGAGTAAAGAGTGAGTATCCTAAAGAGGGTCTGGAGCAAATCTGTTACTGTTATCACCTTTAATCCTAGGAATGATTATCAGTTAAAAAAGAATATCTGATAAGGCTCTCTTCGTGTGGACAGAAACTTTTAAGTGCCCAAGTGATGAAGACTTGAAAGGGATAAACTTATTTCAACTCCCAAATTTCTATATTCTAAGCATTCATTTAAAATTCAGAAGCCAGATGTTCATGATTACCAGAAAACCAGGCCAGATGAGTCCCCAGAGCACGAGGCTAAGCCTGGATAGTTCTGTTGAATGACCCTGGCTTGAAAGTCACAACTCTGTTGCCTTATTCCTTTTTCAGGCTTTCTGTCCAGAACCTCATGCTAGCTTAGTTTGCATGTTTACATTGCTGCAGTGTCTTGACTGGAACCTTAAGTGAACTGAAATGGAAAACAAGGTGGAAATGCTTCTTGCTAGGTTTTGCAAAACCCTAGGAGACCTGCATTTAAACCACTCTGTCCATCTGTGTAGCCACCCCACCCCTTGCCCCTGTGGTCCAGAGGAACAGCCCTGAGTTTGGAGTGTCTGGCATTGCTCTTTTGGTGGTGTCTCATGAGGTGTCTTTGAATGGGTGTAACCAGCCCACCCTTGGTGCCTCCCCTGAGCGCCTTGTTCCCCTTGGCTGTGCTGCTCCTAGGGCTCCTGAGGCATATTAACAGCCAGCTTCTAGATGTGCAAGCATTCTCTTGCGGAAATTGTAAGCCTCACGGAATCAGTACAGTAAATATTTTTAAACCATGTAGCCTAATTTACTCTCTTTCCCCAAAGAATGTAGTGTGACTTTCTCGTTTCAGTAGTAGAGGCCATAACTGTCATTGTATTATTAAAATGCAACATGAAGTTGAAGGTGCCTAACTGCTTCAGCCACCACACTGTATGGGAGAGGAATGAGCATCGGGACAGGCACGGGCGGGATCTGCTGAGAGGAATTGTGGCCCCCATCCTGCAGCCTCATGAAGTTTGCTATGGACCATGTTTCTTCCTAGCCTGTTTGGTTTTCTTCAGCTGTGTTCAGAGCACCTGCTGAAACCAGTAGTGCCCTGTTTTCAAGTATCCAAGACGTGAAGATCTGAGCAAACCCAGCAATTTACATCAGGTTTTTGTTTGTTCTGTTTTGTTTGTTGTTTTCAAGGCAGGGTCTCATTGTAGCCCAAGCTGACTTGGAATTCACTCTGTAGTTCCAGGCTGGCCTCAAACTCACGGTGATCCTCCTACCTCTCTGCTTCTTGAGTGCTGGGATCAAAGTCGTGGGCCACCACTCCTGGCTTTACAATTTTTCTTTTTAAAGCTGCACTTGAGAACATTTGCATGAGTAGATAAGGGCCTCAAGGAGGCTTTGTGATTTTGTTTGGTGTTCTGTTTTTAGCAAATTTAAGCAGGAAAGATGAGCAATGTTTCCCTCAAGTTTGGATTTGACATACATCATTCTTAAAAATGCCTCCATGCAACTATCAATCACTTTGAAGTGGGAAAAATACAAAATTGTGTTTCCCGTTTATCTGTGTGAATCTCTAGGAAACATTTTAAAATATGTGTTCTAAGTGGTCTTTTACTCTAGATCACTGCTTTGGCTGTGTGGCTGTCATGAATCTCCGATCCCTGAAATACAGACATGAGAAGCTCCGCAGTGACAGTGAAGTCTGTTCCGTAAGCTCAATACATCTTAACACTTTTAATGGTATTGGTTCTCTACCATCTGTGTATGTTTGCAAATATTAAGTTATTACATGTTTTAAAATGAGCATTTTTCATCCTAAATTTTATATGTTTGCAAATATATTTTTTTAATAAAATTTCAAAACCAAGTTTTAGCACCTACTAAATTTTAGTTGTGTTTTATTTAACTTGGAGAAATAGGGACTTGTGAATGAGTTTCTGTACCTTGTCGGAGCCCTAGACAGGTGGGAGGGGGTAAGAAGTGGGAATAGAAGCAACCAGAACAACTCCATCTGCCTGTGCCAGCCTCTGGCCACTAGAAGTATGGAGATGTCCAGGAAATTTAACACATTCAGTAAGTTTAAGGATTTTTTTTAACTTTTGGAGGAGGGTGTGTCCACCATGGCATCTTGCCACCACAAATGACCACCACATGCATGTGCCACATTTTGCATCCAGCTTAAGTGAGTACTAGAGATTGAACACAGGTCACATGCTTTGCTAGCAAGTGTCTAATCACTGAGCCATCTCTCCTGTTTAAGGATCTTAATTGGCTTTTGTTATAAAGCTAGAATCATGCAACATTTTTTTTAACTGAGGGGCTATGGAAACAGGGTCTCATATAGCCCAGAGAGTAGCCAGGCTGACCTTTAACTCCTAGTCCACCTGTCTCAGCCTTTCAAATGCTAAGATTAGAAATAATTTATGCCATACTAGTGATGCAACCTTGTCGTGTTAAGTGCAAATTTTAGAATCTGCACTCTGAATCCCTAGGAGGTTGGTTTAGTAACAGAAAACAAAATTGGTCATTTCAGTTACTTTTCTTACAAAGGTCCAAACAGATGAAACGTCCTTATGTCAGCTAAAACTGGCTGTTTAGAGATTTAGCTACTGTCTCTCCTGGTTTCTCTGCAGGTCATTCTGGCTTGCTGATAAGAAATTCAACATGAGTGACCCCACTTTGTTTTTTGCTTAGGGGCCTAGTGTAACTCATCTAAACCAGTGGCCTGTGGGTTGTGTTTAACAAGGGGCTTCTATGGTTGTGGAGGCTGAGAAGTCTCAGATTCTGAAGTCTAGTGATATAGATTACAGGCCCCTGTGACACCTCCTCCAGCAAGGCTCCACCTCCCAAAGGTTCTACAGCCTTCCAAATGGCCACCAGCTGTGGAGCAAGTATTCAAAATGCAAGAGGCTATGGGGAGCATTTCACTTTCAAACCACAGAGCCTGTAACCTGAGTATTTAGGAGGCTAAGGCCAGGAAGATCCTGAGTTTCCATAGGGTGGACCTTACCAGCTGTCATGGTCACCTGTCCCTGGGAATCTTTTTATTCTGCAACCTCAGCAGGCAGATTCCTTTGTACAGATTGCAGGGCAGTTGTTCATGAGCACAGTCCCTGCAGACACCTAGCAGGTTCGCCCTGGTTCTCTGAGCTGTAGAACCAGACAGCAGCAACAATGACAGCTATTCCCGGTCCTGACCGGGTGAGCACCAGAAGCAGAGCAGATGATTTATTCACAGCACCTTTCTACCGGTAACAGAACATGAAGGTCTCTGGGGACTAGGACTTGGAAATGACAGTAGCCATACGCCCTGGCTGGCCAGTGGATAAATTCAAGGCACTGTTTCCCTGAGGACCCTGGCTTGGGACTTGACATTTTTCCTCACTATCATCCCCTATCTTTTATTTTTTTTTAATATTTATTTACAGGGAGAGAGAGTAATGGGTTGCCAGGGGGCCTATAACCACTGCAAACAAACTCCAGATGCACACACCACTTTGTGCATCTGGCTTTACGTGAGTGAGTACTAGGAAGTCGAACCCAGGTTGTTAGGCTTTTCAGGTAAGCACCTTCACCGCTGAGCCACTTCTCCAGCCCTCATCCCTACTAATCTTAGGAGTAAGGCACCATAAGTGACTTCTGTGTTTCCCGGGAGCAGCTGTGGGCCAGAGCAGTTAAGCCCCCTTACTCAACTCTCCAGAGCTTTTGGTACTGTCCATTTACTTTCTGCCCTGCAACAGCCAGTGTAGAACTCATCTTTATATCCATGGGAACAACATGGATACCTCCATCACCCCTGCCTTGATCAGGGAAACCCAGAAAGGACCAAGAAAAGAGGGAAGGATGCGGATGGCCCTCTGCTCTGCCCAGCAGACTTCCAGGCAGGGCCCAATCACCCTAAAAGTGCCCCGAGTGTCAGTAGCACTACAATGTCAAGCCCAGTTTATCACAGCATCCTGAACAGGACCCACAGAGGCTGCTGTGTATTGCAAGAAGGCAGCTCCTTGCTGTCTATCCAGGGAAGTTGGTACCCAGGCCTTGAGCAATGCCAGGCAGGAACTGATGACTAAAACCACAAGTTGGCATGACTGGGCATCTTTTCTTCGTGTGCAAGGAAAGCGTACCTGGTAGTGCTTGGCTGGGCCTCAACACTGGCTTTAGCCTCTCGAGAGCACAGGACGTTATGGGATGACTCAGGGTCAACACAATCCAGACACGCAGGGCCATGTCTGTAGTGGCGTCTGGAGAAAAGCCATCGCTCCTTGAACCCATGATGCTGCCTGGAACCAGCTTAAGAGTTGCGTGTTAGAGCATAAACGCAGAAGCCCTGTAAAGGTAATACTACCTTCTCATTGTTGGAACAAAGCACCCAACCAAAAGCAGTCGATGGTAAGAAAGGGTTAATTTCAGAATTAAAGTTTTGTGGGGAAGTTTTATCATGTTGGGGGAAGCATGGAGGGGAAGGAAGCTGGCTTATATCTGGACGGAAGTCGTCAGGCCTTGGAGCTGGGCTAACAAACCTCAAGGTCCATCCCCCCACCCCCCCCCCCCCCCCCCGGCAGCTTCAGCTGGGGACTGAGTATGAGGCTATGGAGGACTCCTTCCGTTCAAACCACCACATTGGTGCACATCTGTAATCCCAGCATTCAGGACGTGGGTTCAGGAGGATCAGAACTCTGCTCCTCCCATCCACCTGGTGTTCACTGCTGTCCTTTGTAGATCTTTTATCATTAATGAGTAAATGTAAGCAAAGTGTTTTCTTGAGTTCTGTGGGTCACTCAAGAAAATCCAACCAGAAAAGAGCATTTTGGGAAGCCCAAATTGTAGCTGGCGGGTCAGAAGTTCCAGAGGCCCAGACTTGTGAGTGGGTCTAAAGTGGAATATCTTTAGGATAGAGGTGTCCAAGTTGGATTGAATCAGAGAAGAAGCCCAGCTGGTGGGAAGAAATCCCCATATATTTTGATGACATATTTCAGAGTCACAGAGGTAGGATATATATGAATGTATGAGATTAGGGGGGAAAATTGGTTGAGGTTTTTTCCTCTGTCCCTGACTACCAACAACCACTACATATTTTACATGTTTTTATTTATTTATAAGGAGAGTATGGGCATGCCAGGGCCTCTTGCCAGTGCAAACAAATGCCACTCCAGGTGTGTGCACCACTTTGTGCATCTGGCTTCACCTGGATAAATACAATCAAATGTATTGATTCAAACCTGGGTGGACAGGCATTTCAAACAAGCACCTTTAACTGCTGAACCACCTCCCTAGACCTACTGTACACTTTACAGTAGTAACTGTCCATCCTTGCTTTATACATAGCAAGTTCAAGGCCAGTCTGGACTATGAAACCCTGTCTCAAAAAGACAGAATCAGGTGTAGTGGTACATGCCTGCCTTTAACCCCAGATACAAGACCCTACCTCGAAAACCAAAAGAAATAAAAAGTTGACTCAACTCGTGGTATGTTTATTATATTCGTTAAGGCTGCCATTTAAATGAGAAAAGAAAGTTGTGCCTACCTGTCATGGGACTCTGGTCTGGCTGCTGCACATAGCATAGGGCCTGCAGATGTTCTGGAGAAAGAATTGACAGCCTTAACAACCCTCATTCACCTCCATTGTTCACTAGCTTCGAGCTCCAACTCTCCCTTTGCCTACACACCACTGTCTGAAAAAGGCCTCACAGAAACACGCTGGCTGGTTTCCACTGTCTTGTCCCAGTGATAATTGCTTCTCTGATGGCTGAGACCTAGCACACGGGCCCTGGCATAAAAGGAGGTTGCCACTTCTGCATGTTGCTAGGTAAAGCTTACGCTTCAGATTCAAGGAAACAGAGGCCTAGAGACGGGCAAAGATCTATCCAATGCCAAGTAGGCTTTGGGTTTCTTCCCTACTTTCTCTAAGCCCAGGACAGGACCTTACCAGTTAGAAGCAAAGGTGACTGAGCCAGAAGAACCAGACTTTCTGGAGAGTTTCTTGCCAAGTATGTATCCATAACTCTGGAGGGATCATCACCCTCTCACCCAGTGGTTTCTTGTTCAGAGCTCTGGTTTAGAAGGCACCCTGAATGTTAACTGCAGTGTAACCTATCATAGCTCACCATGGGAACCAGTCCAAACACTCATCTCTAGGGATGAGTGAGGACAACACAGACCCAGCTGGTCAAAAATGACATATTTGAAATGCTATGGAAAATAGAAAATTTATATATATATGCAGAATATATATATGCATATATATGTGTGTTCTGATTTTTGTTTTGATACAGGGTCTCAGCCCTCTCTGGCCCCAGACTAGCTATATAGGTGAAGATAATCTTGAATTTCTGACTCCTGCTTCCTACTGAGATTGCAGGCATGCACCACCAAGACCAGTTTATACAGTACTGGGGATTGAATTCAGGGCCTTGTGCACGCTAGTCAGGCACTCCACCAACTGAGCTATATCCTGATTTAAGGAAGAAAATTCACAAGAGCAAACACTTATCGACAATGACTTTGTTTTCAGCCTTGCCTGGCCATCTGAGTACCTAAGTACCCTCACTCATAGGAACGCCACAGCAAGTCATCAGCCCCAGGCCACGTACTGATATGCTCTTCATAACAATTAGAGTTGGTATTTGTCAGATGAACAAGTAACTTTAAGAGTGGTCCTTTTGGGGTGATATGAATGGTAATTTTCTGTATTTCCCATGGTGCGTATGTGTGAATTTGTGTTTATGGTGGCAGGAGACCCTAGCACACCCATACACACACATGCTAATAAATAATAAAATATGTTTCTTTTGCTGGTGCAATGCAATGGCACATGCCTGTAATCTCAGTACTTAGGAAATGGAAGCAGGACAGTGAGGAGTTCAAGGTCACCCTCAACTGCACATTGAGTGCAAGGCTAGCCTGGGTTACATAAGACTGTCTCAATTCTGGGGGAAGCTTTTTGAGTTAGGGTCTCACTCTAGCCCAGGCTGACCTGGAATTCCCTATGTAGTCTCAGGGTGGCCTTGAACTCATCACAACAATCCTCCTACCTCTGCCTCCTGAGTGCTGGGATTAAAGGCATGCACAACCACCCAAGGCTTTTTATTTTGAAACAGGCTCTCACTAAATTGCCCAGGCTGGCTTTGAACTCAACATGTAGCGAAAGCAGGCCTCCAACTGGTCATCTCCCTCAACCTCTCTGGTAGCTCAAGTTACAGGTTTTAATAATAAACATTTTTTAAGTTTATATTTTATTTATTCATTTTCAAGCAGATACACAGAGAGAGAGAGAGAGAGCGCACCAGGGCCACCACCTTGTGGGTCTGGCCTATGTGGGTACTGGGGAATTGAACCCGGGGCCTTAGGCACTGGAGGCAAGTGCCTTCACTGCTGAGCTATCTCTCCAGCCCAATAAACATGTTTGTTTGTTTGTTTAATAAACTTTTTTTGCATTTTTCTTTTTTTTAATATTTTATTTATTCATTTTCAAGCAGAGAGAGAGCGAGCGCACCAGGGCCACCACCTTGTGGATCTGGTGTATGTGGGTCCTGGGGAATTGAACCCGGGGCCTTAGGCACTGGAAGCAAGTGCCTTCACTGCTGAGTCATCTCTCCAGCCCAATAAACATGTTTTATAATAAAAAATTTAAAGGTTTTTTTTTTAAACTCTATCCAAGATAACTTAGAGGTTCTTGTCTTCCTGGAGCACCTTGCCACCATCTTCCCAAGAAGGAAATTCTAGGAAAAGCGATGGATTTATTGAAACTCCAGTAATCAATCTATAAGCCTCAGCCAGGGGCCCACAGGTAGGGCAAGGTCGGTTAAGGCTCTTGCCCCGCAAAGAACTCACTCTAGGGCTGTGCTGGCCAGGAGCCCTGGATGTGAGTCAAAGGAAGTATCCCCAGGCCACAGCCCTGGATGTTGGCGTCAGTGCAAGTCTTGTGCTGGCTTGGGGCTCACAGCACCCAGCCCAGGCGTGCCCCGGGAGTGCACAGTGGGCCAGCCCTGCCAAAGCAATGCCCAGCACCATCACTCAGTAACACAGCTGCCT
>PVHP010033958.1:0-18114 GCA_004024765.1 Zapus hudsonius
TATATATATATATATATATATATATATATATATATATATATATATATATATATATATATTACATTTTTATCCATTTATCTGTTGTAGGACATTTAGATTGGTCCCATAAATTAGGTATTGTGAATAGTGCTAAAATAAACATTGATGTTCAATTATCATTACCATGTTTGCTGAGTGCGAGGTGTGTACCACCTAAGTGGTACAGCAGGGTCAAAGTAGTGTGTATATATATATATATATATATATATATATATATATATATATTGCACTGCACTTGCATGTGTATGTGTCTGGACATGTGTGTTGTGTGTTGTGTGTGTGTGTGTACATAGGCCAGAGGACCACCTTAGGTATCATTCCTCAGGTACATCTTCCTCTTTTTGAGATAGGGCCTCTCATTGTACTGGAGCTTTCCATGTAGGCTAGACTGGCTGCCCGGTAATGACCAAGAGTTTCTTCCAGTCTCCACTTTCCCAGCACTGGGATCACAGCTGTATAATACCATCCACACTCAACTTTTCTTTTATTGACAATTTTTTGTACTTGAACATATAATATAGTTAGACCACATCCCCTTCACGATACCTTCTTTTCTCTCTTCCTCTTCTCCTTGTCACTGAACTTTCTTCTTATACAGCTATTCCTTCATCTATTTTTCTGCCTTAAAATGTTTTTGCCCGCCTCCATCATCCATGTCCAAATATTGATGAGCTCAATATTGTGGAAGTTTTGTGTAAGTAATGGCAGCCACTATGGGCTCATGAAGTGATGGATAGTGTCCTAAAATATTTTCCCCAACCTTTGCTCTTAAATAATTCCTCAGGCTTCCTCTTCTGCAATAACCCCTGAATTTGAAGGATATAATGAGGGTGGCTCATCTAGCATTGAGCACTCAACTGTTATGGGAAACTGAGTCACACAGAGATGGCACCAGAGATAGAGTGGAGAATCAAAAATTTGATCAAATCAGTCAGTGATAAGAAAGTACAAATGCTGAACAGAAAGCTGTTTGTTCAAAGGTGTTTGAGCCTGTGGCTGCATGAGCCTCATATAAGCAGGATTCAGTAACCATAGATAGGGAGGAGACTCAGGATCATGCTGTCTTCCCGGTAAAGCTTGTGTAATAGAAACTGGTTTTGAGTATCATTTGGGCCTCGTTTCTTTGTTAAATCTCTTATACCATACAACCATCACTTATTTTCAGTACTTAGGTGAATTTTTTTGAGTTCTTTTTTTTTAATTGTCCATAATGAATTACATTATTTAGTGGGCAAACAATGAGTTGTTACCCCCAATTCCCTGATGTTCCCCCTCCCCCATCCCCAACCAGCTGGATATCCTCCTCTGTGGGTCGTCTGGATCAGTCCTTGTGACAGGGGACCATGGATAGCCTAGTATTCAGCCAGGTTCTCCTGGCCCTAGTATGTTGTTACTGAGGGGTGCCATGCCTCTGGATAGTCTCCTCCACCATGGCTCTCACAATCTTTCCGCTCCCTCTTCCGGACAGTTCCCTGAGTCGTGGTGGATGAGTATTAAGGCTGCTTTATTGTTGTGAGCTTAGGGGTCTTTGTGTCAAAAATCATTGGTTTCTGTCTCACTGGCTTATCCTGTGTTGATTGAATGGCTGTGGCTGTGGGTCCCATTGTTCATCCCATCATTCTCTGTGGGGTTCCATATGGATCCTCCACGATATGACTGTGGCTCCTCTCTTGCCAGGATATCAGCTATCAGCCTATGGTCAGTTGGTAGGGTTTGATGGGCCCCAGCTCTCTTACTGCACCCTGAAAAACACAAACACAATCTCCATCGGAGAGTGAGGTCAATGTAGGTAGGTTAACAAATATACGCAATTCTGGATTACCTAGATTCTATTTTTAGTAGCCTCCCCGTCAATCGCTCCCATAGTGCATCTTGTCTTGGGAGCCCAAGAGTACGGGATCTGGTTGATCTTTGTGCATGGTGAAAGGAGTGGCTCTATTTTCATTTTTTTACACGTGTTTATCCAATTTGTCCAGCACCATTTGTTGAATATGCTATCTTTGGCCGAGCATACATTGTTGGCACCCTTGTAGAAGACTAAGAAGCTGAAGTTACTTGCATTAAAGGCTGGGTCTTCAATTCTATTCCACTTGTCAGACTGTCTGTTTTTCTGCCAATACCATACTGTTTTAGTTACTATGGCTTTGTAGTATATTTTAAAGTCAGGTATAATGATACCTCCTGTGTAATTTTTTTTGCTCAGAATAATTTTAGCTATTAGAGGTCTCTTACCCTTCCAAATAAATTTTGAGATTATTTTTTCAATGTCTGTGAAGACGGAGGTTGGGATTTTTTGGCATTGCGTTGAATCTGTAGATTGCTTTTGGCAGGATTGCCATTTTTACTATATTGATTCTCCCTATCCATTAGCATGGAACATCTTTCCATCTTTCATATCCTCCTCTATTTCCCTCTTGAGTGTTTCAATATTTTCCTTATATAAGTCTTTCACTACTTTGGTTAGTGATATTTCCAGGTATTTGATTTTGTTTGAGGATATAGAGAATGGGACAGTTTCTCTGATGTCTTTTTCCGAATATTTGTCTTCTGTATATAGAAAGGCTATTGATTTTTGCTTGTTAATTTTGTATCCTGCCACTCTGCTGAAGGCATTGATCACCTTCAGGAGTTTGCTGATACTGTTCTTTGTATCTGATATGTATAAAATCATGTCATCTGCAAAGAGGGATAGTTTGACTTCTTCCTTTCCGATTCGTATCCCTTTTATGCTGTTCTCCTGTCTTATAGCTTGGGCTAGAACTTCAAGCACTATGTTAAAGAGCAGTGGTGAGAGTGGGCACCCCTGTCTTGTTCCTGAGTTAAGCGGGAACTCCTTGAGACATTCCCCATTGGGGATGATTTGTGCTTTAGGCGATCTGTATATTGTTTTTATTATGTTGAGGTATAGTCCATCTATGCCTATTCTTTCCAGGGTTTTGAACATTAAGAGGTGTTGCATTTTGTCAAAAGCCTTCTCAGCATCAATTGAGATGACCATGTGATTTTTGCTATTGAGTTTGTTAATGTGGTGAATTATATTTATCCATTTGCGAATGTTGAACCATCCCTGCATCCCTGGGATGAAGCCGACTTGGTCAGGGTGAATTATAGACTTGATGTGGGTTTGTATTCGGTTTGCTAGGACTTTGTTTAGGATTTTTGCATCCAAGTTCATCAGGGATATGGGTCTGTAGTTTTCTTTTTTTGTTACATCCTTGCCTGGTTTGGGAATTAGGGCGATGGTAGCTTCATACAAGGAGTTTGGGAGCCTACCCTCTTTTTCTATGTCCCTGACAAGCTTCAAAAAGAGAGGTTTCAGTTCTTTGATGAAGGTTTGGTAGAATTCAGTTGAGAAACCATCTGGACCTGGGCTTTTCCGTTTGGGGAGGTTCCTGATTACCGATTCAATCTCTGTGATTGTTACCGGATTGTTTAGAATCTTTATCTGCTCTGGTCTGAGCTTTGGAAGTTGGTAGGTGTCCAGGAATTTATCCATTTCTTCCAGGTTCTCTAATTTTGCAGAGTAGAGGTTTTGGAAGTATGATCTGATGATTCTTCCAATCTCTTCAGGATCTGTTGTGATCTCACCCTTGTCATTTTTTATTTTGTTAATTTGGACCTTCTCAGTTTTTCGTTTGATTAAGTTGGCCAGGGGTTTGTTGATCTTAGAACCAACTCTTTGTCTATTTTTTCAATTTTTTTCTTTGTTTCCAAGACATTAATCTCAGCTCTGATCTTAATTATTTCCTTGTGTCTCGAGCTCCTAGGGTTGGATTTTTCCATCTGTTCTAATGACCTTAGGTTTGAGGATAGTTGGTTGATTTGAGACCTGTCTTTGTTATGAAGGCATTTAGTGCAGTGAATTTCCCCCTTAGAACTGCCTTCATTGTGTCCCACAAGTTCTGAATGGTTATGTTCTCATTATCATTTGTTTCTAGGAAGTTCTGGATTTCCTGTTTGACTCATTCATTGTTCAGGATCGAGTTGTGTAGTTGGCCAATATCTGTTGAAATTTTTGGATCCTCTCCCGTTGTTAATTTCTAGCTTTAATGCGTTGTGGTCTGATATGATGCAGGGGATTATATTGATCTTTCTGAATTTGCTGAGGGATGATTTATGGCCCAGTATGTGGTCAATTTTGGAAAAAGTTCCATGCACTGCTGAGAAGAATGTGTAATCTGTGTCTTTGGGGTGGAATGTTCTGTAGATGTCTGTTATCCGTAGTTTGTCTATGCTGCCATTTAGCAGCTTGATTTCCCTGCTTGTCTGTTGTTTGTACGATCTGTCTAGTGATGACAGTGGAGTGTTAAAGTATCCTACTATGATGATGTTGGCATCTATATCTGCTTTGCTTTTGAGTAATTTATGCCTAATGAACTGAGGGGCCTTTGCATTTGGTGCATACATATTTAGTATAGTGATGTCTTCTTGTTGTATTGTTCCCGTGATGAGTAGGAAGTGGCCATCGTCGTCCTTTTTTATTGCTGTTGGTTTAAAGTCTATTTTGTCAGATATTAGAGTAGCCACACCTGCTTTTTTATTCTTCCCACATGCCTGGAAAATTGTTTTCCACCCTTTTACTCTCAGTAGGTTACTGTCCTTAGCAATAAGGTGTGTTTCTTGAAGGCAACAGATGGAAGGGTCCATTTTCCTGATCCAACCTGCTATCCTATGTCTTTTTATAGGAGAGTTGAGTCCATTTACATTCAAAGTTATAACTGTGAGGTTTGCCATGTTGTAGAGAATATGGAGGTTGGTATCTGAGCTGTTGCTGTTATCTCTTTTGTGTTACCTTGCTTGTTCTCTGTTCCTTTCCTAGGGTCGGTTGTTTGTTTAGTCTGCCTGGGATATCTCATGAAGTATCTTTTGAAGATTTGGCTTTGTGCTCAAGTATTTATAAAGCTGATTAGTCTCGTGGAATACTTTAATTCCTCCATCAATTATGATGGATAACTTTGCTGGGTAGAGTAGTCTAGGTTGCAATCCGTTCTTCTTTAGGCCTTGTATCGCTTTGCTCCAAGCTCTCCTGGCTTTTAAAGTTTCTATGGAGAAGTCTGACGTGATTCTGATGGGTTTTCTTAGGTGAATTTTAAGCCTTCCCCATAGCCACCATCTTCTGCAAAAGAAGTGTCTCTGACCAAAGGTGATAGCAACAGTAACATGTGACATAAATATAAAAATCAGAGAGCTATTTGATGGGTAAAACATTATTTTAGCCAATTAATAGTAGTGGCTTCCCCCATAGGGTCAATGACCGTCCCAGTCATAGATTTAGGACTAGGTTTTCAGAACCAGGGATGAATTCATTCCCATGGAATGGGTCTCAGATCCAATCATAGAGCAGCTGGTTGTCCCCATAGGTAATGTCTCCGTTTTGTTCTACTGGGTACCTCTTGCCCAGCTAGTTGTATGACCCATAGTGTATATTCATAGTTGGGTAAATCTGTGGATGATTTTTCTCCCTTGGCAGGTTGCATAGCATTTTCCAACACCATGATGGCTATTCAGGAGCGAGGCAGCTTCCAGAAATTTTCTAGCTTAATTTTTTTAGCATCCTGTGACTGATGCTTGTGGTGTCTTCAGCAATACGACCTTATTATTTACTTATGGCGGGCAACTAAAAGCTTGGCAATAGGCTATAGTTTTGGGGGTCTTCCTGATCTGACAACTTGTTGGGAGCTATCTCAACCCTGGTACTGCGGTTTACCTGTAACAACATATGACTTCCAAGAGCAGCATTGTCCACGGCAACAGGAAAATTTTGACACAACTCTCCCTCTCTCCTTTTAAAAATCTTAATTGCATTTTAAAATTAGATAACAAAGAAGTGGGTTATCCTGTGGCATTTTTCATAATGTCTTTAGGCTTGGGTAACCCTTCACTCTTAGCTGCTCAATTCCCTTGCCTTTACGCCACTTTAGTCTTTCCACCCCCAGTATTCAAGTCATGGACTAATTTTGGTTTGAAGTGTAGTTTGCCAGAGCGACACCAGTTTGTTCTCTAGATCCATTTGCTTGGAATGTCCTTTTCATCTTCTGACCTTTATGTAGTGTGTGTCTTTGACAGTGAGGTGAGTTTCTTGATGATAGCAAAAAAAAAAAATCCTGTTTTTTATCTGATCCAGTCTGGTTAGTCTGTCTTCTTATATATGAGTTAATTCCAGGCACATTGATGCTCTTATGGTGTTTGGTGTTTTCTTGCTCTTCATCTGATCAATAACTGTTCCAGCATTGGTTCTTATTTCCCCTCTTCTATCCTATTGAATGTGTTTATCCTTCTCTTTGGTACAAAGTATTCAGTCTAATCTCCTCTAGAGCTTGCTTAGTACTCATAAATTCCTTTAGCCTGCTTTATTTCATGGAAAGATATTTTCCCCCTTCTCTTAAGATAGATAATTTTGCTGGGTACAGTAGTTTTGTTTGGCAACTGTGATCTTTCAGTACTTGTAATATATCACCCCAAACCCTTCTGCTTCTATAATTTCCACTGTAAAATTGCCCTAGGGCTTGGGAGATGGCTCAGGTTTGATTTCCTAGTGCCTAGGTAAAGTCAGATGCACAGAGTATCACATGTGTCTGGATTTTGTTTGCAGTGGCAGAAGTCCCTGGCACTACCCTTCATTCTTTCTCTCTACTTACAAGTAAAAAGATAACCTGGTTATTTATATCAATAACAGATCATTTGTTGCCTGGGAGGAGCAGCAAAGGTGCTTGTGAACAACTGGTACCTTAACTTACCATTATCCAAGTTGTGACTGCCTGGGCCAACATGGAGTGTGACAGAGACAAACTGGCATCTGAACTCATCAATGTCCAATCAATGGCAGTCTAGAGTAACAAAGAGTGCACAAGGTCAAAGTTTGCATGTAAACTCACCAATTACCAACTCACCACACAGTAGAGAGGGCACAGGGAAAAGAGGAACCAGAACTCAGTAATGTCCCGCCTGTGTGAGAGCATAGAGGAGAACAGAACCCTTAATGGTTTCTCTTTGGCCTATCCAACTTGAAAATACACTTTGATCCCATTATTAAATACAAATGTCACCCAAAATAGGTGGGATGGGGTAGGGCAGTGTGATTTCATCAAGAAATTCAGAGTGGCATACAATTTGAAATTTAAGAATTACTTATTTCTGAAATTTTTCTTTTAATATGTTTAGACTGGGAAAACAGACAATAAAAAGGGGGATGATAGTATTTTGATACCCATAGCAGAAATAAATCTTAAAAATAGTCAAATAAATTTATTGGCATTAATAGTGTTCTGTTTTCAGGGTTCAACAGTTGAATTTAAGAGAAACAGAAACATCAGCATTGCATCATTATCACAGCAATTCCTGAGATTAATAGAAAGCATATAATATTTTGGTAACCTTTCTGTAGGATCTCTGATTTGTTAGTCTGAACCAAACATTACCCAAATTATTTTTTTGTTGCCTATTTTTCTAGAACAGTTCCCCTTTCAGAGGAAACCTCAGTGGCACATAACCTGTCAAAATAAATAATGAAGACTAACAAGACAAAAGTAAATAACATCCACTCATCAAATTTCAATTAATAATTTATGAGATTATTATTTAATAATAATAATTGTCATAAGAGTGCTGCTTAAAGCTAAATTGCATTGTTATGCTTTTTATGCTCATAAAATGTTTAAAAATTATAAATTGTAATATTTTTTCCTTGTGCTGAGGATTGACCCCCAGGCCTTGTTTGTGCTAGCCAAGTGCTCTCTTCTTACCTACATCCTCAACTCTATAAATTAAATTTTAGATGAGGTAAATAAACTAAAGCTTTATCTTATAATGAAAATAAACTGCATTATGTTAACATTGCATGAAACTTTTTCCCTGAGGAGACATGAACATACATATATTCACCCCAGATCAGGGCTCAGATGACAGACTAAAGTATGGTCTCATCAAGTCCTGTTTTGGTGAATCGCTGAGTTTATTGGGGCTCCTTAAAGAAGCACAGGGGAGGATTATACAAGAGTATGGCTGATGCAAAGACCACTGCATCACCTCAAAGTCCCACCCCTTCTTGGATGAACTTACGGAAACTGCATCACAGAGTCCTCCATCTGGTTAACACTCTTCTTCCTATACAATCTAGCTTCTTTTAAGACCACTTGCAGCTGGGGGAAGAGCAGGAGGAAACTGTAATCTCCGGTCTTGTGACCTCTCCTCCTCCTACTAGTGAGTGGTCATAGCTGGCTCTCATTGTATTGTTCTGTTCCAAAGTTGCCATGGCTCCTGGGCCAGAGCATTCTCAACTCCAAGGTGGCATCCTGTGATGCCCAGAGGAAAAACTCCATACCTGGGGAGCTAGGAACAAGTACTATTCCTTCTAGACAAGGCACCAGGACAGAAGAAAGTGACAGTTTCACCGAAGTCCAATTTGGCAAGCTGATGAGTTTATTGAGCTTATTTACAGAGCATGGGTAAAGGGTTACTTATAAGGCTCATGGATGACTCAAATGCAGCTGTATCACCAGCATGGGTAACACTCCTGAACGTTGCATCCCAAGTGCTCCCATTAGCTTTCAGGCAGCTCAGCCCATTGAGGAGTTTCTCTTCTCCAGCATTGTTATTGCTCATATAACCTTGGGAAGGGCCTCATGAATATTGTCTGAAGGGGCTTATGAGTCTTGTCAGTTGTTTACGTCTTGACCCTTGTAAGTTTTGTTTACTTTCTGAGTCTTAATGGATTTCCCTATATGAAGAAATGCTTCAATTCAGAGGAAATGGCTATACAGCAAAGTGACGTTGATCAAAGTTACCTGGACTTGGAAGTGTTCATACGCTGCATTCGGTAGCTTCTTGTTGCTGTGAACAATTACCTTAAAGAAGGAAAGCATTTATTTTGGCTTGTGTTTTGAGAGTCTATAGTTCATTATGGTGGTGATGCATGGTGAGGTGGCTCACTATACTTTAGCCAGAATCAGGAATTAGAGGGAGAACAGAAAGTGGGTCTAGGCTACGCAACTTTGCCCCACAGAGACCTGGTTTCTCCATCAAGGATCTGCCGCCCAATTGTTCCACAACCTTCCCATACAGCACCACGAACTAGAGCCCAGGCATTCAAATACATAAGCCAATTGGGGACATTTTGCATTCAGACTAAACAGATGCCTTTTTAATTTATTTGTTTTTTTGTGAAAGATCTATAGCTCAGTCTGTCTCCCCTAAACAGCTCTCTAAGGTTTCTCTGAGATTTATGCTGAGTAAATTAGGAAAGCAGTATAAAGACGCCAAGAAGAATTAGAACAAAATAACTGCCCCCCTCTTGCAAAGAATCAGCCTCGCTCAGTAGACAGGATGGTGAAGAACATGGCTTTCGTCTACAGCAGCCTGGGTATAGTTTGGTCAAATTGCAGATGATTGTGGCTCTCCTTAAGAACAAGATACAGTGTCTTCAGGATCTGTGAATACTGTGTTTAGCTGGTCTAATCTTTCCAATTCTAGAATGCAAACACTCTAGTAAGAAAATATTTACTGAGTTACTGAATTATTTTTGTGTTAATTATATTTGAAAAAACTTAACAAAGATTCTAATTAACATGGAGAAAGGAGAAGGGCCAAACACTGAACCAGGATAGGTTTACCAAGGAGGAATGTGTTATGGTGAAACTTTCAGAAGGGTAGGGGAAAACAAAAAATTAAAATGTGTTTTAAGAAGCTGAGGGTCATGAAGGATGCAACAGGTACTGACAGGAATGGTTGTGTTTTATGAGAAGATACTTTATGGAGCAACATCCAGGACTATCAGAGTGTCATACCAATTAAGAGTGGGAGAATATATATATATATATATATATATATATATATATATATATATATATATATATATATATATATATATCAGCTGTTTAAATGTGGACTGGGAATGTAGCTCAGTGGTAGACCCTTGCCTAGTATCCACAAGGCCCTGGGCTCTATCCTCAACACTGCACAAAACTGTAAAAGGTTAAGAGCAAAAAGAAGGTGGTGATCTTTTGTGGGAAATGGAGTAAATGAAATTTCCAATACATTGACAATACTTGTCATTGGCTAGAGGATAAAGAGAAGACAAAGGCATAAAATAAGGATTCTCAGAAAGCTATAGGAAATGGACTTCAGGGCACAGACAAAGAGAATATTTGAGACCAGTAACTGTCAGCTGTTTCATAACAACAATCAGGTTAGCCATATGGTTTCTTCTAGAGAACAGAATGTACGCAGAAATGATGTATGTCACAGCTAACTCCATTGTGGTACACAGCAGAAATTTCTGCTTCATGCTCTCCCCTGCCCACAAGAAATAACTGTAGGAAATGAAACCTTGTGATGTAGAGAAACTCAATTCTAATCAGCATAGGAGGAGGACTATTCCCAGGCATGTCACAGGACCATGGAGGTCTTCATGGTTATAAGATTAACTTCAGAGCAAGATGAGAACCATTTTTTTTTATTGTAAGCTACTTGAGATTTGGAGATTGGTTTTAACAATAACTAAGTAGCTTACCAAAACAGAAATTGGTTTTAGGAAACAGGAGTTTTCTAAGTATGCAACATTGACTGCACATTCAGGTACTTCTTGTTAAATGTGCCAAAACTCAATCTGTTAAATTTTAACTTTTCTGGTAGAGCCCTAGTAACATACCTTTGTACTGTCATCTATCTGCATTCTCAAATAAATAATGATCATCTTCCTCTCTCTCTTTTTTTTAGGTAGAGTCTCACTCTAGCTCAAGCTGACTTGGAATTCACTATGTAGTTTCAGGGTGGCCTCAAACTCACAGCAATTCTCCTATCTCTGCCTCCCAAGTGCTGGGATTAAAGGCAGGGACCACCACACCCAGCAACTAATGATCATCTTTTTCTGTGCTCCTTTGCCATGCTTATCTTCTTTGGAGAAAAGATTCTGGTGAAATCTTTTTATCATTAAAAATATTTTTGTTATTGTGCATTGAGATTTATTTATATGTTCTACACACAAGCCTTTTATGAGATATGTGGTTTATTGCCCAATTGTAGAATTGCCCTGTAACATAGACACTGACTCTTGGAGTCATTTAAACCAAGAGTGAGCCCGCTCTTTCTGCTGCTCCTGCTTCCGAAGCTTCTCCCTGTCAAGTGCTCATTGGGTGTTTTTATTAAACAGTCAAAACAGCAATATGTGAGGAATCAGCATTTGTCACCAAAGGACAGGCAACACACGAGTGTAGGACAAGGTACTTTAATTCCAGAAAATTCATTAAATTATTTTCTCAAAGGTCAGGGCCAGTTGAATTTTGCATAACACACACCATTCACAAATGCTATCACTCTAAGTTCGTTTCTTGCTTTCAACATTTCTGCGGGTAATTATTTTTAATATCCATTGTTTTCAGTAGTAGTCAACACACACACACACACATGCACGTATGCACACACTACAACTAGGTCACTGAAGAGACAGGACAAAAAGAGTAGCTTAAGATTTCATCAGCATGTTCATTTCTTGTCAATGTTGATCACTTGTGCTGTTCAGGGCAAAGACAATTTAAGGTGTAGTAAATCTGATTACATTGTTCAGAGCAGGCTGATTACATGGTTGTAAGATTAAATTCAGGGCAAGTTACAAGATAGGAATTTAGCAAAAAAAAAAAAAGCATCTGGCAGAAATAGTCTCAGAAAAGTTATTTGTACGATCCATTAAGAAATATTCCCACAGTTCTTTCCCATAGTTCATTTCCACAATTTACAAATATTTCCTTCCAGTCTGGGGCTGGTCCTTTCCATATTTTAAACAGTGTTATTTGAAGAGAAGAAGTTTATAATTTTAGTAAAGCTGATTTATTACATTTGTTTAATGGAGTCAGCAAATATTTGCAATGCATAATCACACACGTTAAATTTTATAAAGTATACACTTTAAATATGTGACATTTATTGTTTACCAACTATGAAGATAGGAAAAGGTGAAAGGAATCAGTGCAGAGAGAGGCAGATAAAGGCACAATTAGGGATGTGACCGGCATTTTTGGCCTGGTCTCCATTCCTTATGTAGCTAATCTTCACCCATGTTCTATTCTTTGGCTTCATGAAATACTCTATAGTCCACAAAAGCACCTCACTTGTTTATGCATAATGAAGCATATTTTATTATGCAACTATGATCTTTTTAAAAATATTTTTATTTATTTGTGAGGAGAGAGAGAGAGAGAGAGAGAGAGAGAGAGAGAGAGAGAGAGCACACCAGGGCCTCTAGTCACTTATGCATGCACCACTTTGTGCATCTGGCTTCACATGAATGCTGGAGAATCAAACTCGGGTTGTTTGGTTTTGCAGACCCGCACTTTAACCACTGAGCAATTTCTCCAGCCCTTCTAATCTTCTTTAAAAATATTTTGATTTATTTGCAAGCGAAGAGTGACAGAAAGAGAGAGGGAGAGAGAAAGAGGGCACACTAGGGCATCTAGCTGCAAACAAACTCCAGATGCATGGGCCACTTTGTACATCCAGCTTTCTATGGTACTGGGGAATGGAACCCAGGTCACTGGGCTTTGCCTATAAGCACCTTAACTGTTGAGCCATTTCTCTAGCCCACAACTGATAATCTCAATTAGTTCCTTGAGAAAACCCCTAAAGAGGAGGGAAGGTAGCATAAATTACTGACTGCTATTCACTCTGATGGCTATTGGGAACATAAGGATCAAGGATGGAGGGAGAGAAGCAAAGGCAGAGTCAGGTGTTCCAGAGGCTCGGGTTTAACAGCAGTATTGTTATGGGCGCTCTCTGAGGGAAAACTTCTTCACTGGATGTACAATTGTGTTAGTCCTCTCTGAATGTCGGGGAAAGAATGGTAGAGATGTGGTAGGACAAGGTGAAGCACTCAATCAACACTTCTATTATACTGTTAAATACAAAACTGGGTTAAGCAGTAATTGGTGCTCCAATGCCATAGCAAATCACAAATAGCATTTGTGCAAACAATTTTGTTACTTGAAGGAAAATGCAATCACTCTACAAAGCTTATGTTCCTCTGCATATTTGAAAAGAAGAGATTTACCTCCCAGAGTAGGAACCCAGCAGGCTGCCCTAACCTTTGTAAACAGTAATCCAGAGTCAAACCCCAAAAGGGAGGTGTTTGTCAATCTGCCTTTCTCCACCACTGGAAAAGGGTCAGACCTTATTGTATTCCGTGAACAAGAGTTTCAAACAAGACACACATAACATTCACGATGAAAGGAACTGATTTCTAGGCACTTGAACTATTAAGCGAGGCATAGCTCTCCTTTTCATCTTCATTGTGGAAAGTAAGTCAGACCAGGGGAGCAGAGACTGAATGGCTCCCTAGGTTCCTCCCTATGTTGTTTTCTTGTCTCTTCCTCTAGTCTCATTTTCTCTCACACACTCTTTCTCTCATTTTGCCTCTTCATTAGGCCTTTTATAACGTAGGTGAATATGAATTTCCATAAACACGAAGTGAGATCAAACAGGGGGCTAAAACATTTGAGCACCTTAAGCTTTGTAACTCATACTTAAAACAACTCGACAGTTCTCTCGATGAATATTTTGATTTTCTCTTTCTTTATAAACCAGATTTTAGAGGGAAATATATTGAAAAGATGGTTAGCTATCATTTCTAAGGACTGCTAGGGAAAAGTTAAGAAAATTTCTCAGTAGAGAATTTTAGTCAGAAATATCTTCTTTATAAATTGTCATTTTACTACTTATTAAAATGTATCAAGCATATTTATCTAGTTCAAAGAACAATTCTTAGCAAATCATATTTCAGTTATGTATGCAATTGAAGGGAACCAGTGCCTTAGATTGTCTAAAATACTCAAAATATTTGCTTTTGCTATATAATTTTACATGTTAGTGGGGTAATGTTGAGGTTGATAACCTGATAATTGACAATATTTTAAACAAAGCTCAGTTGTGATGATCAAAAAATTTTACTCACATAGATCTCAAACTTGGCATTCTCCTTTGTTTCATTCTGAGTGGTAAACAGAAGACAAAAATTTTCTACCGGTATTTGTAGTTATACATCTTTAGTTGAGGAAAAATAGTCAAAACTAAAAAGACTAAAAAAATCTTATTGTGGAGTTCACAGGAAGTTGTAGGGAAAAATGAATGAAAAGAACCTTAAGAAATACATTCTATAAAAATTAGTATATAATCGACATAAAAGGAAACTAGCTTAATAAGCCTTCTGTTGTGGAATTTATAGGCACATGATGGCTAATTTTCATATCTTTTTTTCATTGCTGTTAATTTTGATGTCTGTTGTTGACTTCAGTTGTTATTTACTTATATTAATAGGAGAGACTCAAACTGACATGGGTTTTGCAGTCTTGCTAATGGTAATCCTGTTAAATTAAAAAGAATCAATTTGATGTGAAACAATGGAATCAGCACCTTCCCAGCTGGTCACTGCAGTCTTTCTAGACAAGGCGGAGGAGGTGGGAGGGCTTGCAGGGCTGGCCTGGTGCTGTTGGCTGAATGAAGACAGCACTGCAGGACCCTCTCACTGCTTTTCTTTTGTTAATCTATTGCTCAGAAGAAAAGATGTTTGGGAACCAAGTTGTATTTGCAGAGCGAAGTCCTCCAGTTCTCTGACATTATGAAAAGGAGGACTTCTGCCTGCCTGTGTGATGCTTGGGAAGAGGCTGTAGGGTCTGCAAAAACATCTGGAATCATGCAGTAGTTGCATGAAAGAATTGAAAAAGAGTCTGATTGGTATTGAAGTACTTAACCTGACTCAGAAATTAACAGAAGTTGGCACAATTATTATTTTAACCAATGTGTCTAGGCTTTTCTTTTCTCCTTTTAAATTTATTTTGAACCAGAGTCTTACTGTAGCCCAGTCTGGCCTCAAACTTACAGTGCTCCTCCTGCCTCAGCCTCCCAAGTGCCAGCATTAAAGGCATGAGCCATCATCCCTTAATCTCTTTCCTCCTTTAAAAAATGATTTATTTATTTACTTATGGGTGTGTATGAACAAGGTGGGGCCTCTTGTCACTGCAAATGAATGGCTGTTCAGGTCTGTGTGAGTGGGTGGCGAATTGAACCTGGGCTGGCAAGATTTGCAAGCAAGTGCCTTCAACTTCTGGGCATCTCCCCAGCCTTTTTTCTCCTTTTAAAAAAGTGGCAAATCTTATTTCTTAAAATATTTTATTTCATTGTCTCTAATAGCCTGCTGGCCCAGTCTGAATTCAATAAGAAATGAAATAAAGTAATAAATGACAAAATCATTGTTTTACGGGAAGAAACATGACATTAAACCCCAGAGTAACAGATGACTTCAATATAGTTGAAGTATTCCAGAGAGGATAAAAAACTGTTCAAGAATTCTAATTAAGTTAAAAATAAACAAGCTATCTGCTTTTCCTCTCCAACAAATATTCACTTACATGCTACGATAATACTTGCTCTTAATGCAAAAAAGTATGCTTAAAAATGTTTTACCTGAATTATATGAAAATTCTTTTTTTATAATTAAAGATGGGGTTGGGGAGGGCATTTATAGAGAGATGACAGCATAATGCTGTAAATATGGTAAACTCAGAAATTAGTTCTGAACATCTTTAATTGCAAATATTAAGGGAGAAGTCACTGGCCTTGAGGTGGTTCATCAATGGCTGTGAAAAATGCTTAGTGTTTATTTTCAGAATTAGTTGTTAAAATTCATTTTAAAAGTTAGCATGCAAGTAATGAGCTTCCGCATGGCACCTTTATACAAATGTTCATTATAATTTGTTCTCATTTGTTCCCTTCCCCCAATATCATGTCCTCTGTCTTTTCTCTTCCAGTTAGCCTCAACTTTTGATTCCTTATTACCTTTATTTTATTGATCTATCTTTCAACTCCTTTAAGAAATATTTTGTCCCTCTCTCACGATTCCCCATTCTAGTTTTGTCATTTATGCACAGACACATAAATATACATATGTTTATATCAATATATTTCTATCTATAATTTTCAATATAGTTTCTGCATTTGAGAAAAATGTATCTGTCTTTCTAAATCTGGTTTATTTAATTCACATAATGGTTTTCATTTGCATCTATTTTCCTGAACATGTTGTGATTTTCATATTTCCTTAGGGATGCATAAAATCTCATTGTCTACATGTACCACATTTTCTTTATTTATAAGTTAATGGACATCAAAGCTTATTTCATTTCCTGGATATTGAGAGCAGAACAGCAAAAAACAGACGTGCGAGTGGCCACTGTGGTATATAGAATTAGTCATTTGGGTCTATACGGGCGAGTGCCATAGCTGGGTCATAGGACAGTTTTATTTTTGAGGATTTTTAGGAGTCTCCGTAATGATTGCCAGAGTGATGTACAAGTTTACATTTTCATCTTTCTCTATGTCCTCACCAGCACTTCTCATTTGTTTTCTTGATGTCAGCCATTTAGACTTGGATGAGTTGGAATGAATCCCAAAGCAATTTTAATTTACATTTCCCCAATGGCTAAGGATAATGAACACTTTTTCAAATATTTATTGGTCATGCATATTTCTTCTTTTGATAACTAGCTATTCAGTTAATTAGCCCACTTATTTATTGAATGATTTGGGTTTCTGGTGTTTAAATTTTGCAGGTCTTTATATATTCTTAATACTAGCCCTCTATCTGATGTGTATGTAATAATAAATTATTTTTTCCCATTTAGGAGGCTGTCTGTTTACTTGCTTATTTTACTGGATAGAAGATATTGAATTTCATGTAATCCCATTTGTTGATATTTAGGATTATTTCATGTGCTTTTTGAAATCCTTTTGAGACCATGCTGACCTGTGACTGTACTTTGTGAAGGGTTTGCTCTGGTTTCTTCTAGCACTTTCAAAGTTTCAGGGCTTACATTAAAGAATTTGTGTGTGTGTGTGTGTGTGTGTGTGTGTGTGTGTGTGTGTGTGTGTGTAAGCTGAAGAATATATGTCTAGTTTCATTCTTCTACATGTGGAAATCCAGTTTTCCCAGCATTGTTTTTAAAGAGGTTGCTTTTCCTTAATGTTTTTTTTTGATAGCTTTGTCCAAAATTAGATTGCTATAACTGTGTGTTCCTTTTGCCGCTGCAAACAAATTCTGGAAGCACTTTGTGTGTCTGGCTTTATATTGGTATTGGGGAATTGAATCCAGGCCATCAGGCTTTGCAAGAAAGCACCTTTAAATGACTGGGACAAGCACCTTTAAATGGCTGGGACATCTCTCTAGCCCTGGAGACTATATTCACTTGGTCTACATGCTTGTTTTTATGACAGTACCATGCTGTTTTTGTTCCTGTGGCTCTGTAGTAAAATTTGAGATCAAGTATCACGATACCTCTTGCATTGCTCTTTTTGCTAAGGATTGCTAGGCTCTTCAGTTTGTTTTGTGTTTCTATATGAATTTTAGGATTTTTTCTACTTCTATGAAGAATATTACTAGGATGTAGATTTTCTTGAATCTGTTGATGACTTTCAGTAATATCCAGTCATTTCCACAATATGAACTAATTCTATTCATGAGCATAGCAGATCTTCCCATCATCTATTGTCTCTTTCCATTTCTTTCTTTAGCATCTTGGTGTTCTCATTAGAGAGGTTTTTTCATCTCCTCAGGTAGGTCGAGATCTAGGTATTTATTTATTTTGCAGCTATTGTGAGTGGATTTTTTCCCCTTGATTTCTTTCTTGGTGAGTTCATTATTGATTTTTGTATCCTATTGCTTTCCTTGAACATGTCTGCTTTCTTGTGAAGTTTTAAAAGTTTTTTTAATATATAAAATTATGCCATTTGCAAATAGAGATAATTTCTCTTCCTTTCTTAGGTATTTTTCTTTTATTTCTCTGTCTCATCTTAAGGCTTTAAGACTTTGCACACTATATTTAGTAAGAATTAGAGAGAACGAGCACTCTTGTCTCATTTCAAATTGTAAAGGAAATGTTGTTTTCCATTTTAGTATAATGTTGGTTATTAGTTTGTATTTATTATATTGAGGTATGTTCCTCTTATTTCTAGTTTCTTCAGAACTTTTATAATGAAGGGATATTAAACTCTGTCAAAAGTCTTGTTCTACATTGACTGAGATGGTCATGTGGGAATCTG
>PVHP010033959.1:5274-19441 GCA_004024765.1 Zapus hudsonius
GAGAGAGAGAGAGAGAGAGAGAGAGAGAGAGAGAGAGAGAGAGAGGAGAGAAGAGAGAGGCAGACAGAGACTATGGGCGCACCAGGGCCTCCAAGCCACTGCAAATGAACTCCAGACACATGCGCCCTCTTGTGCATCTGGCTGTATATAGGCACTGGGGAATCGAACTCTGGTCCTTCTGCATTGCAGGCAAACGCCTTAGCCGCTAAGCCATCTCTTCAGCCCTCAAGGATACTTTTTTAATTTAAATATTTTATTTATTCATTTTCAAGCAGAGAGATACAGAAGACAGATAGAGATAGAGAGAGAGAGAGAGGGAGAAAGAGAGAGAACCAAGGCCATCACCTTGTAGGTCTGGCTTATGTGGGCACTGGGGAATTGAACCGGGGGCCTTAGGCACTGGAGACAAGTGCCTTAACCACTGCGCCATCTCTCCAGCCCATTGAAGATATTTTAAACAAGCTTTATTAACAATTATATACACTTTCAGTCAGGTCAACTCAATACACCATCCTAAATTTTAGAGCAGGTTAAGAGGTTATTTCCACCTCTAATGGGCCCTTTGGATATAAAATTTTATTACTGTATGCACTGGACAGAAGGAAACTGTGAAGGTGATGAGTTTCATTCAGTTATAAAGCTTAACTTTCTGTGTTATGTCTGCTGCTTGCTTTGATTGTTGAATCCTAAATAAGTATCCTGTATGGTGAAATAGTACTTCAATGTTTGCTACATATAATATATTTCTCATAGCTTAAGAGGATTAGGTCTTGTTGTAGTCAGCCACATGCTGCTGGGATGAATCTCCAAAATCAGGCACAATTTTAGGGAGGAAAGTATTTTGGGGAGGAAAGTATTGAAGGAACAGACCCAGGGGAAGTTAAGGAAAGGTTGTTTCCCTTTCACAGATTCAAGCAGAGACAGAGAAACCCACCACCAGCACCTCAAGCAAGCAAGAACACTCCAAACTAGCAAACAAGAGGAACTTCAGGCTTGAGCTCAGACTGCTTTTTGCATATGTATAGCTAGAATTCCAGACCCATCCCAGAAACACCTTAGGGCTGAACCCTAGGATCTGGCCAAGGTGCCACACCTCTGGAGACAATTTTCAATTATAATAAACTTTTGAATCTATTGGGGGACATTATTCAACTACCACAGGTCTTCAAATACAGAAATTATAAATCCAATCTAAACCTCAGGAGAAAAAGAGAGCGAGAGCGAGAGCGAGAGCGAGAGAGAGAGAGAGAGAGAGAGAGAGAGAGAGAGAGAGAGAGAGAGAACGCATCAGGGCTTTTGTAGTCAGCCACATGCTGCTGGGATGAATCTCCAAACCAGAGACAATTTTGGGGAGGAAAGTATTTATTGAAGTAACAGACCCAGGGGAAGTTATGGAAAAAAGGCTGGCCCCCTTTCATAGATCTAAGCAGAGACAGAGATAGCACCTCCAGAAGTAAGCAAGCAAGCACACTGTAACACTGTAATTCACAAAACAGCAGAACTGCCATGCTTGGTTTCTGGATGCTATTGTGCATATGTATCCCTAGAATTTTTCATCCAATTTAGAAATTCCTCAGGGCAAGACCCCAGGAGGTCAGGCCAAAGTGACACTTCCTCCAGCCAGAAGCCTGGAGACATTTAACAATTTAATAAACACAATTTTAATAAATTCTATTGGGGGACATTTACTCAAAACTACCAAAAGGGCCTATAGCCACTACAAAGGAACTCCAGATGCATGTGTCACTTTGTGCTTATGGCTTTATGTGGGTACTGGGAAATCAAAGCCAGGTCTTCTCTTTGTAGACAAGTACATTAACTGATGAGCCATTTGCTCCAGAGTTTTTTGTTTGTTTGTTTTGGTATCTAGTATATTCAGGTGATAAAGACTTCAGAAAATTCAGATAGAAATGATCACATTCTGAGCCTTTACTTGGGTATTTTAGTGTATATCTTCTTAAAGATACACATACACACAATATATGTACAGTCTTTAAAAATTGATTATACTATAAAATTCTATTTATCATTTTCCCTTAATAATTTACTGGAAACTACAATTTTTAATATTTATAGGTCTGCATAATCATTTTAATGCCCTCATAGTATTCCACTATGTAAAATATCTTTAAAATAATATGGATTTTTTAAGTTAAAACGATAATTTAAATACCTATCATAAAGTACATTTCAAAGAACACTCTTAAATAGACTCATTTTAGGTAATGTTCTTAAGGCAGCACATCTCTTTAATTATTATTAAAAATAGCTGACTGAAGTCCTATCAATCCTGGAAGTTCTGACTCCTACGAATGCCATAGGTAGAATACAGCTAACAGGAGAACAGCATATATGTTTCTTTGACCACTTTCAAATCAAGCTATTTTTAATGCTAGTTCTGTTTACATATGAAGCAATTTTATCATAGGAGGATTAAATAAATTACTATTTAAGTATGAATAATGTTTCTGGGAACAACTACTATAGTACTGTCCACATAAACCTGAAATAGCAGATTAAAACTTAGGCAGGTGGAGAGAGTACTTAGTAAATACTTATATATTATTAAAACACAGCCTGAATAATTTTTTTAGGTTTCTCTTTGAATATCACATGGCTCTCTTCCCACAGTACCTCTTCCCAGTCACAAATGTGAACTTCATAAATATTATTACAGAGTGCCAATTTTAATTATTTATTCATTCTTTTCTTTTCTCTTCTCTTTCTTACTGGCATTGAACTTGTTCTATTGCTGAGGATGATTTTGAGCTTCTGAACCTCTTGCCTCCATCTCCCAGATGCTGGTGTCAGAAGTAAGCACCATCTCAGCATCTTGGTTCATGTGGTGCTGGCGACAGAACTCAGAGCTCCATGCATGCTAGGTAAGCACTCTACCAACTAAGCTACATCCCAGCTTCATTTAATCATTTTTCTTAGGAAAATGAGAGGAGGGCATCTAACCAATGATACTACAAATATACATGATTATAGTTTAATGTCACTCCAAGAAGACCAGGAAAACTTTTCAAACTTATCTCTGTGCAAACAAGAATGGTAACATTTTTATTAAATGTTCTTCATATACCAAGCACCATGTTAAGATCCTTATATGTTCTTACAGTTTCTATTTTCTTGCAGTAAACAAAACCTTAGGTATAATGGTGATTCAGCAAGGCCTCATAACTTAAAAACTGTGAAGGGAAGGACAAGCACAGGACCTACTCACTTTATTCATTCTCATTTGACATGTGCCTCTTTCTGCTTCCCTGTATTATGAGCTTGTATCATTTCTTTACTTATCGCTGGGGAAAACTACCAGATCAGAAGCACCTTAAGGAAGAAAAGGGTTTCTTTTCAGCTTACAGCTCCAGAGCATAGAGTCCAGGTAGACAGGAGCAGGAAGTTGGTGTCACATGGTCACATCAGCAGAGAGAAAGAAGAGAGAGAGAGAGAGAGAGAGAGAGAGAGAGAGAGAGAGAGAGAGAGAGAGAGAGAGAGAGAGAGAGAGAGAGAGAACAGCAAGAAGGGCAGGGTGTTTTTAACACCTCAAGGACCACCCCCAAACCACACTTCCCTTTGTGTGGCTCCATCTCCTGCTGCTTTATCAACCTTCCTGAATAGGATTAAATGTCCAAACACATGAGTCTATGAAAGACATTTTACATTCCAATGAGCACAGGTTCCAAATACTATGAACCTTGGAAGTGTCAGCTCAGAATACTATCTATATCCCTCATGAATTGTGCCTTGAAATTTTGACGCTTTAAAAATTTATTTCACATATAACTTGGGGAATTATTTTAACATCAAGTAAATGAATTCTGCTGCAGACATCGTTTTATATATTATGTACCTAATTATTATGTGTGAAATTGAAACAAAGAGACCATGTATAACTAATGCTCCTAAAGCACACTAGGTGTTTACAATCAGATAAGTGCTATTTTTTAATCTTGAATTCAATAACATCACTATCTTGACTACCAAATACATAGCAAGCACTCAAAACCAATTATGTTTTACTGAGTATTGTCTGCATATGAAACTGGTGTGGTCACTGCTTTCTTTAAGAATACAATCTATAGCAGATGCCATGGTATAAATGAAAGCAAAAAAGAAAGCAGTGCTTATGATATATGTGTTTAGTGACTGAAATACATTTCATGAAATATTTATATTTTGTTTTAGTCACAGTGCATGTCTCTCTGTGTGCATGTGAGCATAAGTTTGAAATTTCATACTCAGAAAGGGCTGAGGTAAGAATTTTCTAATGCAAGTTTTCTCTGTCTGAAAAGTCAAGAGCTCCCACATGTGTGGCTAGGGCTTTAGAAGAAGACTTCAAATGTCAATCACCATACAATAACCAGTGTACACATGTGAACCAGATGCGCCATGTAAAATAACCCAGGGTGTTTCACAGACGAATCACTGAAAACGTAATTACACATCAGTCTTAGTTTATTGGTAACAGGTCCATTTATGATGAAGCCATATGGTATGACCCACAGAAGTAGTAGAATGTCTAAAAATGGCTACTCTAAGATGTTCAAATAGGAACTATTCCTGAGCTATTTTGCTCCATTATTATTGTGACAAAACAAGTGATTATTATATTTCAGTAAATTATTTATAAAGATAATGCCAGTAAAGTTTACATTTTATTGCCTCTTTTTTCAACATGAAAGAAAATATTTAGTGGTCACACAACTCTAATCTATGTAATTAATAATGGCTGGGGTAAAAAAATCATTTATAGTATCTTGGAATGGAAAAGTTTATTTTAAGCAAAGTCTTTAAAATAAGAGTCAAATTTTCTGCTACAAAGAGACTATTTAAAACAGAGAAAATCAGCACACTAAAATCTGCTTCTGTGGAACACTTTGGTAAGGAAATGCTATACTAGGTGGGCATGCTGCATCCAACATGTCTAAGACATTGCTTGTAATCAACAGGAATACTTTAATATCCAGTGTGAAAGAGACAGTTATGAGTCTATCCATCAAAACATGTGTTTAAAGATAGACCTTGCTTTATCTTTCCCCTTTCTCTCCAGGGTTAAAATAATTTAATAACAATAAAAAAGAAAACTAGTGGGAAGGGTGAGAAAAGGTAAGTGGGAGAATGGGAGGGGATAATTTGCTCAGTGTACAATATGTGCTTACAAAGCACAGTGTCATGTACTACAACTTACCCAAGGAAAATTCTTTCTAAAGTTTGTGTTTTTTAAGTTACTTGGATAAATTCAAAAATAAAGTTATAATGAAATAAAATACATTTAAATTAAAAAAGAAATGCAAACCTTTTATCATAAAATACTCCTTAGTATCTTTAATTTTAAAATATTTGATACAGGATACAAATAACAGGTAACTATTAGAATGCTACTACTTAAGTTAAGAACCCACATTCACCACTGGAGTTCCATCCAACTCGCTTTCTACCTACCCTCTGAGGCTCCTCATACTATATGCTAATCAGTTATTGCCTTAAAAATCAAAAGTTTATTATGTTTAAACATATCCCTAAATAATATCTTATACAAGTGCTAATTTCCTTTGAGCACTATAAACAGAATTGCACTACGACTAGCTTTCTCTGATTTGTTCATTCCATTCAATATTAAGTAATTGACTCAACTACATCATTAAGGTTCCATGTTTTCTGATATTGTAATGTGAGGAATAAATCACTATTTTTATTTTTACTGCCATCTAAGCCCCCATTTCCAATTGCTCCAGTAATATCTTTATAAGAGAATTTCTACACAAATACATTTCTTTAGCAATTAAATTTGTAAGTCTTTTATAGCTTGTTATTTCTTGAGGTATTTTGGTAATAATCAGCCATTTACATTGTAGAAGAGAATGTATGTTAATTTGAATTTCCCTGATATTTCCTCATGGTTTTATTAAAGTTGTATGCTATTGGTAAAAATATCACAGAAATGCTACCAGTACAGGTAACTTTCACTTGGATCACAAGGTAATGTCTGTCATTTACTCTCCTGGGAAGTGTCTCCTTTCCTTTTTGTACACAGTAAGTATGAGAGACAGAAGTGACACTGGCCATCTTTTTATATGCTGAAAAGCTGGTTAATGTACTTCATCTCTGGAATGTTTACTTGAACATTTTACCCATTTTTCTATTGGGAGCTTAATTTTGAATCACTGACACAGAAAAATACAAATTTATTATATTTATGTGTTACCTTTTAAAGATATATTTTGATGAACAGAAATTATATATGTTCATGTTGGTTAAAGTAAAGGTTTCCCCTTGCCCTCCTATGGTTATATTCTTTTGATTTGAGAAGCCTGATTTGAAAAGTACTTTAAAAAATTCTGTTTTCTCCAAAAGTTTTAAACTATTTTCCTTAATATTTATATGTTTAATACATCCAAAATTTATTTGCATGCAGGTGTAAGGGGATCAAATTTAATTCTGTTTACAGGCAAAACCAATTATCTTACTGTCTCTGATTACTTAGTTAATCTTTCCCTATAGAACTGTAATCTTTGGCAATATACCAAATTAAAGTACAAGCTTTATTGTATTGTCTGACTGGCCTGTTAATTTAACTTCTGTGTTTACTGTGTTTATTGTCAACATGTTTTCCCATTGTTATTTTTACACACATGATGAGATCGTTTGTAGACAAATCTCCTCTTCAGTTTCCTCCTCAGTACTACTTTACTTTTTGCTAGTTTTAGATTTTTTTCTTTCATGTAAATTTCAGGAAGAACTTGATAAAAGTTTCTCGAAAGTTTATTAGCAGTGGAGAGAATCAGCCAGTAAGGATTTTTATGATAATGAATCTTCTATTCTTCAAATTTTATAATATGCTTTGTTTTTAACAATTTAATCCATATCACTTTGTTTGATGTTAGTATATATTTATTTGATGTGTGTTTTATTATGTACTAAGACACTTTGTTAAATGTTTTTCTTTATTCAAAGTATTTATCTATAATTTTTTGGATTTTCCATATAGTATTTTGGGTTGAATATTCAGTGAATCACATGAACTTAATTTTTTTTAAATTTCTTTACCAGACACTTATTCATTTGCTTATCTGTTTGTTTAACTTTGTACTCTGCATGTACCAGTTACGAACTCTAAAACTGAAAGAATGATGGTGAGTATCATATTAAGAAAAGTTTTTATTTTGCAGTATATAAGAGTGTTCATAAAATCTGAACCTCTAAATAAATATTTGTTATGTATAAGTGTTGAATGTTATTAAACTTTTTAAAATTAATTGAGTTTACCATTCAGTTTTTTCTTTAATAAATGTGCTACATTACTTCTTTCCTGAAGTAAGCTCATCTTTCTGTCATATATGTAATAATTTAATTGAGCTTCAGTTGACAACCCAAATTTAAAGCCACATATAAAGTGTGTAACTGATTTGATAGATGGATATATTATGAAGTAAACACAATACTCATGCTAATTAATGTACTTATCACCTCCTATAGTCACAGGCTGCCCTTGAACTCATGGCAACTCAACTTCCTACCTCTGCTAATTAATGTACTTACCACCTTCTCTAGTTGCTTTTTTGTGGCGAAACCTTATATTTCCAACATCTTAGCATATTTCTTTCTTTCATTTTAATTTGTTCTCTTAAATTTTTAGCATATAATATTGTGGTGTTAAATACTCATACTGCTGTAATACTGCTAGACTGTTTTCAAGCAACTTTGTACTCTTTAATTTAGAATGCTTCCTATTTCTCCCACCTTTCTTTGATGTTTTATTATGATTTAAAAATGCATTGCTGGGCTGGGAGTGGTGGTGCACACCTTTAATCCTGGCACTAGGAAGGCCAGCCTGAGACTATATAGTGAATTCCAGGTCAGCCTAGGCTAGAGTGAGATCCTACCTTGAAAAACAAATGAACAAAAACCTGCATTATTGGATTAAGTTTGCTGATACTGTTTGGAATTTTTCATTTATGTTCAGGAGTCAGACTGGGTTGTAATTTTCCTTTTGTAAAACTCTGATAATAGTTTGTTTCTGGAGTCAAGGTTAAGTTAACTTCACAGAATGAGCTGGAGGTGTTCTCCCATTTAACTTTCTGGGATAGTTTGACAACAGGGATATAACCTGTTCCTTAGGAAATCTACAAACTTTCCTCCAGAGAGCACCTATGTTTATTTCTGCTGAAAACAAGGGCTAACTCCTAAGGGAACTAGGCCCTGATGCTGTCTTCCAGTTCTGCTCAATCAGCATAGTCAGGAAAGCACTATTGACAGTTTGCTGCTCAGAGCAAAGTGTCTATTTTAGCTTCACCGTGGTACTATTGTACCTTTGAAGATTTTTCATAATTAAAAATTGATGTGTTTATACATTTGAAATGTACATCACTCAAAATGCTATGTTTTTCAGAAAAGAACACAGTATGTTTTTGCATGCGTGCATGCGCGAGTGAGTGTGTATGTGTGTGTGTTTATACAGCGTATGGTGAATGCATGGCTCCCATAAGATAACATGCAGTGGTGGGTGCTGGCTTGCAAGATTGGGTTTCTGTTCCATTGTTCCTTTGCCCATTCTTTTTTTTTTTTAATGATCTCTGGGTGATTCTTCTCTGGTCCCTAATCCCCAATTGGTCTGTGGTTACAGACCTGTGTGGTCATGGACAACTGTTTCATGTGGGTTCAGGGAGATTTGAATTCAAGTAGTCTCAGGGCCCCTGAAGCACTTATACTTGTTCAGGAAGCACATTTAACCACTGAGACATTTCTCTAGCCCAGTATGTTATTTAATAATAAGGTCCACAGGAAAGAATCCTTTGGTATCAGAGAAAGATAGGTTAACATCTTGGATCTGTCACTTTACTGACCATGTGATCTTATGGAAATCAGAACTTTGATCAGCATCTCTCCTCAATGAAGTTTTCCAATTGAATGGAGCTAAATATAACTGGTATTTTTTGAGCACTATGAGTCAGATTCTGTTTTATTTATGTCTAGATATTAACCAACTTAATCGTTATACTATCTCAAGGAGATAGTATTACTATTTCCTATCATACCTGTGAAAATTTCAAAGAAGCTAGAGTTGCTCAAGTTCACCAAATAGTAAAAAAAAAAAAAATAGGAATTCAAACTTATAGTCTAATGCCATTGTCAAATAATGTGATGGTACACTTTGTATCATTAAGTCATTTAATAAGAAAAAGGTCTATGATACTACCTGACACATAGTACATACTTTGAAATACTATATATATTTTATATATCCAATAATACGATTTCTATTCATTAAATAATTCATAATGTAAAAGTATCAATTCATGTGGCATATTCTCACACGGAGCACGAGTGCTATAGTCCACATACAATGACCTCAGTGCCACCATACTATACGAAAGAAGCCAGACTCAAGAGGAATGCATTTTGTATGATTTTATACAAGGTTCTGGAAAAGACAAAACTGGGACAGAAATGAGGTCAGTGGTTACCAGGGCTGAAGAAGGGGAAAGAATTGACTACAAATCAGCATGTGGAAAATTTCTAGGAAGATGGAAAATTTCCCTGCCTGATTGTTAAAAGTTGCCACATTTCATAGAACTGCACACTTAAGAAGCATGAACTTTCATACTAATTACACTTCTGTAAAGCAAAGCAAATAGAATTCAAAAAGCAGCCATTTTCCTCTTGTAAGAACATTTAATAATATGACATTCATAATAAGCTTCCTTCATGGTTAACATACAGATTCATGTCACTAATTTTAAGAATATGTTTATTAAAAATCAATGTATTGTCAATTATGAAACATATATCCATTCCTTACCAGTTATCTGGGAATGGAGGAAACAATTAAGATGGCTTGGAGGAAGTATAGTATGTCCAAGTGTAAAGGGAGACTAAAAACACTTCTTTAGGTTTTCTTTTCTTTTTAAATTAAGAGACAGCCAAGCATATAGATAACACCAGAACTTGGGTGGCTATATAGAGGATTGTAGTGAGTTCAATTCTGGTCTTAGCTAGAGAGTGAGTTTTAGGCCAGCTTGAGCTAGAGTGAGACTGCCTCAAATCACAAAAAAAAACTAGAAAGGGGGGTTAAATTGTTTAAGAAACAGATTATAAACTGCTTTTTTCAAAAGAACTGGTTGAAATAATGCCAAAAGAAATGATATCACAGGAACTAAGAAGCCATTGTATGTTTTGATCAAGGTTTAGCTCTCTCTCTCTCTCTCTCTCTCTCTCTCTCTCTCTCTCTGTGTGTGTGTGTGTGTGTGTGTGTGTGTGTGTGTGTGTGTGTGTGTATGGAACACATATCTACACTCAAGCAAGCACACACATCATCATCATCCACACACAGAGGCCACAAGCTTGGCTATGTCTTATGGCTAACCACCAGGACATTTTAGGAAGAAGAAAGGTATGTACAGGAATAATACACTGCCATTAACAAATATGGAATTAATAACAAATATGGTATTTATCTTCTAAAATAATGAAAATTATATTTTCTAATTTGCAAATCCAAACATTTTTTTAAAAACAGCAATGCCCATCTCATTTTTTGCACTGAACACACATTCTGCTTTTTCTCTTACATCTGTTAGCACAGACATGGTATATAGAAATTGTAAATAAACTTAAAACAGTTCCCCAGAAAGAACTGTAGTTTCTCTAAAACTTATACTGGTATATTAACTGATTAAACTGGTATTTTAAAGTCTAATATCACCATTATTGTCCAAATGATGAATACAGGAGTCATTTGTTGTCTAGAGACTTACAGAGCATAAGATTTTGGAGTTATTAAAGATTCTATGTTTTAGCTGGGATACATAGAAATAAGACAGAAAGAACATTGTGATGGTTAGGTTTTGTGGTCAACTTGATCTTTAACCTTGGGTGGGTCTCTGAAGATGTTTACAGGAATGCAGTCTCTCAGTAGGGGGCAGAATAAGGAAGCTCAGGAGAGCTAAAAATGAACACCCCTTTCTGTGTGGGCAGTGCACGAAGGAAATTCCAGAGATTCAGGAAGCCATTTAGTCTGGGAAAGGGATGTAAGATTCCATCCTAAGGCTATATAACAGGGAAGGATGGAATTCTCTCCTGGGTCCCCTGCCTATTTTGTTGTTGTGTGTGTGGTCTTGGTAATGGGTTTCTCTCTTTACTTGGACCTGAGAAAGGAGGTGGGACATCCTCTTTCACCATTATGGAACTTCCCCTGGATCTGTAGTTTCAATAAATCCTTTCCTCCCATAACTGTGCCTGGTTTGGAGATTCATCCCAGTGGACTGTGGCTGACCACGACAAACATAAACCTGCTTATTTTTAAAATTAAAAGAGTAGCACATGAAGTATATTGGAAAATTAATATGAACGTATATATATTTATAAGTAGATAATAACATATATGAAGTACTGGGATGTTTAAATATGAAACCAAGACTTTAAAACTTATTTTAGGATAATAATAGAAATTTTATTCCAGTAAAACAACAAATAGAGACTGTACGATATTTAAAGAAAAGTTTTCTATAAGTGAATATTATTAGCACATATATTTTTCCTATGCATGACTGCACTATAATACTTGCCCCAACTCTTCTTATAGGAATCCTATGTCAGATAGATACATATATGAGGAAAAACGTAGATAGGATTAGTGAGAGGATTTCCTACATGATTCAGGAGCAAAATTACTGTACATATAAATAAAAATCTTTAAAGTTTTATAACTAGAATTCTCCAACAATTAGTAAAAGCAAGCAGGCAGGGAAAAACAAACAGAAAATTCCCATCTGCCCAAATACATTACCTTCTTCCTTTCAGTTCTCTGTTTATTTGCATTAATAGCAACTTGTTTAAGACTCTAATGTAGGCAATTATCCCCAAAAACTCCCTCCCAGAATAAATCTTAAAGAGAGACATCCCTGATGGGCTGAGTTTGCAAACTAGCTTGTAAATGGGACATATACATGGCTTAATTTACCAAGTGCTAAGGCAAGCAGCCAGGAAGGCCTGGCAAGGGCTTCTGAGCTCCACAGCTCTGTCAGGTAAACTGGGATTTGGGGGATGTGAGCTCCATGGTTCTCACGTGAGCTGGGGTCCTGTGGAGGTGAGCAATGCAGGGCTTTCCAGGGACATCTGGCACATATGGCTAAAACACTACTTTTAACTTTTATTTTCTAGTACTATGGGAAATATTAGGAAAGCATTTGGCTTCTTTCCATACAAAATTGAAAAGTTGGATAATGTCTAATGGCATGATGTGGGAATGAGGGTCCCAGAATTTACACATGGTTTCTCGGCTCTGAGTATAGCACAGAGAACTAAAGTCAACAGCTGCCTTCTTACTTACCTCGTCTTCCTTGGATTAGCTAGTTGTCCTTTATATAATTTATTTGTCTTTTTATCAAGTTACTGCTGCCTGATCTGCACCAAGTAAAACAGTATTATTTGGAGCATCTTTCTTGTCTACTATCTAAGTTATTTATATCAGTGTTGATATTATAAAATAGTATTTTGTTTTTATAATATTTTATTTAAATCCATTTGGAACATATTTTTAACATGCTATGAACTAGAGCTCCAAATTTGTCTATTTTAATATAGAAAACTATATTATTATCATTGGATATAAATAATTCCTATAGACTTAAATCAAACTGACCTCTATTTTTCTTTCCCCACATACTGCTATTTTAAAGGTATATTAAGTATAGCACCTATAATTTTGTATGTTGCCACTACTGTGTTTATACTTTTGTGTAATTTGACAATAGATAAGCTAGAGAGTTTTTTCACTAATTTTTATTTTTCAAATAAAAGCTTTAAGTCACTATCTTGAAATAAAAATATAGAATTATACTATAACACATTTCAAAACTCACTTAAATTCTATCTAGTCTATAAAACTTCAAGAAATTCAAAGCATAGTATATTTTTTTCCACTGTGTGTACTACTTTTTTGACATAAGTACACAGAGAAGTAACTCCTTCTTACTTGTTTTCCAGCAATCATTTTGGTCCCTTTTTTCTCCATATTGTAAGAGCTTTCTTTTTTTAAATATTTTATTTATTAATTTTCAAGCAGAGAGAGAGAGAAAGAGAGAGAGAGAGAGAGAGAGAGAGAGAGAGAGAGAGAGAGAGAGAGAGAGAGAGAGAGAGAGAGCGCACCAGGGCCACCACCTTGTGGCTTTGGCTTATGTGGGTATTGGGAGAATTGAACCCGGGGCCTTAAGCACTGGAGGCAAGTGCCTTAACCGCTGAGCCATCTCTCCAGCCCAAGAGCATTCTTATATTAGTGTTTTTGTAACTATGTTTGTCTCTGTCACTAAACTTATTATACTTCTGTCCTATAAGTATGGTGGTTTACCTATGAAAAAGTGGTGAGCTAAACAAAAGACCTATTACCACAGCAAGTCAGATAACCCATGAAAGGTCAATGGAGACAGACACCAACAATACCCAACATAACCCAAAGCAGAAGTCCAGAGACACTTAAGACCTCAATAAAAAAGCAGACTTAAAACTCACCCACCACGACTCATGGACTTGAGTGGAAGAGGGGGCAGATAGAGTGTAAGAGCCAAGGTGCAGGAGAATATCTAGAAACATTGCCCCCCTTAGCAACAACACGTACAAAGGGGAAGAAATAAACCTGGCTACCTCTTGTGCAATTCATAACCTCCTACCCCATGGACAGATCCAGTATGCCCACTGAGGAGGGGATTGGGACAGAGAGGATGGAAATTGGGGTACCATCAAAAGATTTGCTCATAAAATATATCTAATTATTAATGATAAAGATATTTTAAAAAAACAAAACAACACATACTTATGTATTCACAATTTGGTAGTCCAGAAGTCTGAAATACCACACGGTTTCTATGTATGTTCCATTGTTCTACATACAATTAATAGCCATTTAAAAATAAAAATTAACATGTTAATAGTATTAATAAATAGCTGTTGTGACTTACTGTGAATGTAAAAATAGCAAGTGATCAGTTTTAAGGAGCTACTTTTCACTACGCTTTCTATATTAACTCATATTATTGCCCTGGGGACAGGAATGGGAATCCCTGATAAACTTGTCAAAAGAGCTGGAGAATTTGTTGATACATCATTACGAGGTGTCTGATGAAACTTGTGGTAAGTTTTGCAATTCTAAAATATGAAGTGAAACCAATAT
>PVHP010033960.1:0-19328 GCA_004024765.1 Zapus hudsonius
CAGATCAGACTGGGTGCTCAAAGCACACACACACACACACACACACACACACACACACACACACACACACACACACTGTTCAGACTGGGTGCTCACAGCTGATAGGGAAAATGAACCTCTCAAACTCAAAAATAGCCATTGGTTTTCTGATGAGGCGTCTTTTCTATTTCTACTGTACCCTAATTACTATTTTATAAGGCATTCTTCTGATAATAAAAGTGTATGTGATATTAACATATATGTGGCTCTGATCCAAAAGAATTTCTCTTAAAATTGCAATGTTTTATTTCTCTTCTAAATGTATATCTCTCTTCTTCTCCCTCTCTCTATAAAATCAGTAATTATGTGAAATTTTAATCAACATGGTAATATAGTCATATATATGTGTACATACCTATATGTATGTATATGTGTTCCTCCCATTCAAACCTGTGGCTCAATGAACTATTACCTTCTCAGATGTATCAAATAAGAAATATACAAATGGATTTTCATTGCTTCGTAGCTTAATAATTTAGATCAGTATCAGTAGAATAACTTTCTTGTTTCATCATTTAAAAATATTTTTATTCATTTCTTTGCAAGAGAGCGAAGAGAGAGAGAGAAAGAGAGAGAGAGAGAGAGAGAGAGAGAGAGAGAGAGAGAGAGAGAGAGAGAGAGAGAGAATGAATGGGCATGCCAGGGCCTCTTGCCACTGCAAACAAATTCCAGGCACCTGCTCTACTTTGCGCTTATGGCTGTAAATGGTCACCGGGGAATCAAACCCCAGGTTGCCAGGCTTTGCAAGTAAAACACCTTTAATCACTGACCCATCTCTTCAGGCCCAAGTTATTTGGATTGGAAGACAGAGATTATCTCTCAAAATATCTAACACTGGCTTTTGAAATCCATCCCCTGTTCACTCTTTGACCTTTCTTACTGCCCTAAAAATTACAAAAGGGATAAATAGCCAGGGCTTAAAGTAAAATAGGTAAAGTGAATGTCGGCAGAGCACAGGCATGATTGGTCACGTAAGAAACACAGAGAACTTAACTCTGTTTCAACAGGTGCTTGGGAAAAATACAAGGGAAGTTAAATGATATTGCTGAAAATAAGAATGCTCAAAAGTATTGATAATAATTTTTCTAAATTTTGCTAATTTTGCAAGAATGTAGGCCAAATTCTTTCCTAAGGTTAACTCCGAAATTAAAATTCTTTAAGCCAATAATCATCATTTTTATCCATAAGACATGGTGTCCTCTTAGCAAGCAGAGAATAGAAGTTTACATGGAAATCAAGGCATTTCTGAATTTCAAGAATTTGCTCTCAAATTCTAAATGGACCTTGCAAAACCATCTCCTAATATGAAAGCTTTTATTGTAACCTATAACTGAGAGAAACTGTGTGAGCAGCCCTTGTTTGTCGTATGCAATTAATTTTCTAAACAAAATATAACCGTATATATTTTTTGGTTCCACACAGCTATTCCAAAAAATTCTACCATTAACATTTAGTAATAACAATGGGATTCTATGCATTTGTCATTATTTTTATTTTATTTATTTATTTTCAAGTGGAGAGAGAGAGAGAGAGAGAGAGAGAGAGAGAGAGAGAGAGAGAGAGAGAGAGAGAGAACCAGGGCCACCACCTTGTGGGTCTGGCTTATGTGGGTACTGGGGAATTGAACCTGGGGACTTAGGCACTAGAGGCAAGTGCCTTAACCGCTGAGCCATCTCTCCAGCCCGCACTTGTCATTTTTGATAACAGTATAATTAGTCATTGGTCAGTAATGCCTATATTTGCACATGTAGTTGACGTGTACAGTTTTCCAAGCATCTGTGTTGAGAATGACATTATCAAGATTATCTCTGCTACTGTCAGTCATGTAATATTAATATATTTTTAAATAGGCAGCTTTGTTTGATTTCTGTACTTATTAATGGACAACAGGTAAAGGACCAGGATATAGGAAGTAGGTACGAATAAAGGTAAAGAGAATAAAATAACTTCACTTGCAATGTTCCCACATCCCTGCCTGGGTTCCCGCCGTCGCCAGGCTTGCTATGATGGGGCCAGATTAGGATGGATTTAGCACCTCTCGACCAGCTCCGAAAGATGACACTCTCTGCCCAAAACTTGTTGTCACACATTTTCATGCCGAGTAAGTCTTCCAAGTGAAGAGTTCTTCCCAATGGGAGTCTTAGGCATGAATCCCTGGGGAATTGAGACACCTTTTCACGATTCTGGAATTACAGGACTCAAACAACAGGGCTTTCTGGGAACTAAAGAAAAGCCTTCATTTGACCAGAAACATGAATTAAGCCAAGAAAAATACTTATGCTAATGAACTGAGAAGGTTGGATAGGCACCTTAAAAATCAGTGAAGTCCAGAGGGTATTAGAAATCACAGACATAATACCCTCACACAGGAATAATGCTTCTGTGGTTTGCATAAGCATTTAAGGCTTTAAAGAGATTTCAAGGGTCAAAGAATTAATTTCTAGATATGAAGTAATATTTATATAAAGAGAGAGAGATTTGTGTTGTTTTTATGATCAAAATTTCGAGTACAATGCAGCAGTTTAAAAATGGTACTTGGGAAATTTAGATTTCTTAACGATTTATGGAAAGATGTATTGGCTATGCCCAAAGGCTGGTTGACATTGTGACATTGGATTTGTAAGCTGGCACAGCGGTTTTGTCTTGAAGTCAGCCCATGGCAGGGGAGGCAGTCTTAGCAATGTCCATTTCCTTGTGATGGCCAAGGTACAACTTGTCTTAAAATCTCCTTTCACTGAGTGTGAAGAGTGAGACCTGACAGACTAATTCTTAGACTCCATAGTAATTAAAGTAACAATCTACGACGAATAATAATAACAAATATCTAGCATAGAACAATAAAATGTTAGGTGCATTTCACATATAGAAAGTCTTTTGCTCCTCACAATAGCCCTAGGGGGAAGACCATACTTAACATAAAGGCTTGTTAAATAATGACATTGGACCCTCATGTGTGTTGTCTGATTATAAAGTCCCTGTTCTGAATTATTTAATTGTATTACCTGTAGAAAAATACAGAAAAACTATGGGTAATAGATCATTGCTCTGATTCTTCCAGTGACATGGTGTTCTTTAAAAATTCCAGAAAAATGTCCCTCACAATAGCTTGAAAGCCACGATCATCCAACAGACGCATCTATCACAACTATCAGTGAAATTAAAAGCGTGGAAAACTACTTCCCATGACTTTAGCTAAGTGATCAGGAGGGCAGTGGACTTCCAGCTCCCAAAAGCAACATTAGGCTTCTCGACAACATGAGGACGGTGGGAATTCTTTTCAGACATTACTTTTGAACAAAAACAAATACTTAAATGCACTGGGGGAGTAAAAACGACTGAGGGGGCAGAGGGAGCTCCATCCGTAAAGCACTTACTCTGCCAGCATGAGGACCTGAGTTCAATCCTCAGCTCCCACATCCAGGCTGGGCACAGAGGTGCGTGTCTGGAACGCCACTGATGAGAGGCAGAAACACGGAGCCCTGGCGCTTTCTGGCAGCCGGTTTAGGAATGTGTAAAGCTGCAGGCCAAGGAAGCACCCTGTCTCAGAGACAGGTGGGTTCAGAGCAGCTCTGCTCTTAGATCCTCTCAGAAGAGTTTTGGGACCTTCTTCCCTCCCTCCCTCCCTCCCTGCCTGCCTCCCTCCCTTCTTTCCTTCCTTCCCTCCTGCTTCCTTCCTTCCTTCCTTCCTTCCTTCCCTCCTTCCTTCCTTTTTTCCTTCCTTCCCTCCTGCCTTCTTCCTTCCTTTCTTCCCCCCTCCCTTCCCTCCTTCCTTCCTTCCTTCCTTCCTTCCTTCCTTCCCTCCCTCCCTCCCTCCTTCCTTCCTGCCTGTCTGCCTGCCTTCCTTCCTTCCTTCCTTTCTTCCTTCCTGCCTACCTGCCCCCCTGCCTGCCTGCCTGCCTGCCTTCCTTCCCTTTCTCCTCCCTTGTTCCCTCCCTCACACAATTTGAATCCTGTTCAATTGTCCACAGATTCTCTCTCCTCCTATTGTGATCTTCACACATTCTCTGAACACAGTCCCGACAGAGGCAGTTAGAAGTTTGCGCTCAGTCACATCCAGGATTTCCTCCCAGCCTTGGGCAGTGGTGCAGGTCCAAAGGCGGACGATGTTTTCCCACAGGCCTCCATGAGCACGCTTCCTATTTAGAGGATGGTCTCTGGTCCCAGAGTCCTTGGGGGAATTTCAAAAGCTTTCGGCCACCTCTGCTTCTGGCAGTATCACCCAAGAGCCTTCGATCTTAGGATGACAATCAGAGGCAAGGTGTTTGTTGATAGGCTGTTTTCCCAATTGCCTGGGTTAAATGTCATGAATTAGTCGTAAACTTATTCCTAAACAGAGAAAACTATGTCGAAGGCAAAAAATCAGATGGAGAAATGAACGCCTGGTAACAGATGGGTAAATGATGACGAAAGGGTAGACAGATCAGAACTAAACAAAAAATATTCCTGTCTCGTTCTAAGTCTAAACTCAAAAATAAATTAAAACACGTTACCTAAGTTTCAATGTACGCAATCAAAATTTGAAAGGTTTAAAAAAATGCAGTCCTCTCTTTCCCCAAACATTTGTTTACATTTATCTTTCTTTGTTCTTAGTGAGAACAGCTGCTCACTAGTTACCTCTGACTGTGTTTGTTAAGATGCAGGAAAATAGAGGCCCAGGTGAACTTGATCTATTTCAGTAATATATCATCTAGGTTTGCATTCATTACCGCTCTACATACTCAACGCAGAAACTAATATTTTGTGTCTATGACCTTCTCCCCATTTGGAAAGCAATGCGCCAAGCAGAAAGTCCCTGTGTAAGATTCACTTATTAAGTTACACAGAAATTGCACAGAACCCATCAATTGCAGCCTTCAGAGAGGCAGCGCATAACCGCGTGGTTCGTAATGACCCCATCAGCTGGACAGATGAAAGCCCGGGTGGGTTTCGGTGGCTCGATCCATCTGCCACCAGTCACTGGTGGGAAGAGGCCTCTGCTTCTTGTCAGCCAGCAAGAGGAAGCTGGGCAGGATTTAGTAGCTGCCGAAGTATCACAGGAAAGGATACACACAGCGCTCATGGGGAGTCCCTTATGAGATCCGGTTTCCCTTGTCCTCCCCATCTGGTAAATAAACACCCTCTGTGTGCCATGCCCACGCCGGCTCCAATAACACCTTGCTGACTAAGTGAGGACGAAGTGTGTTTCCTAAGAAAGGAGTCAATTAACCCACTCGGGCAAACGAGAGCAGACAACTTGTCTTTTAATTCATAGAGTTTTTCTGTAGAGTGAGACCGTTTTTGACTCGATCAGACTTCCTCTCAGCTCTCACATTTAGTTAATGATACTGAAACCCAAGTCCACAAAATTCCTCCACCTATTGTGGTTGGTTTTCGTAAATTCTCTGAGTGCATCTGATACTGGAAGTTAGAAGTTCCAATTCAGTCTCATGTAGAAAACAGGCCACCCAAGCTAGCCACAGTTATTTTCTGCCTGCCTTGGGCTGTGTGCTACAATAATTAAGCAACATTATTAAGAGAGCCACTCATGGTTTCCACTCATCCTCTGTAATTATGTGACGTGGAAGCAAAATACAAAAGACAGACCCCTTCAATGAAACCACAAATGGTGATATCTGTTATCAAAAAGAAAGTACAAATCAGGCGTGGTGGCCCATACCGTTAATCCCAGCACTTGGGAGGCAGAGGTACAAGGATCTCTGAGTTTGAGGCCAGCCTGAGACTACATAGAGAATTCCAGGTCAGCCTGGGCTAGAGTGTCTGAGACCCTGTATTGAAAAAAAAAATGACTATTTTAAGGCACCCACTGTCTGCCATGAGATTTACCACTGGGAGCCTGCAAAGAACAAGTCTGCATTTTTTAAAATTTTTTTTTATTGTCCATAATGAGTTACAACATTTAGTGGGCAAACAATGAGTTGTTATCCCCAATTCCCCACTGCCCTCCCCTCCCCCCTCAACTGGATAACCTCCTCCATGAGCCATCTGGATCAATCCTTGTGACAGGGGACCATGGATAGTCTAGTAATCAGCCAGGTTCTCCTGTCCGTACCTCTGGATAGTCTCCCCCACCACGGCTCTCACAATCTTTCCGCCCCCTCTTCTGCATAGTTCCCTGAGTCGTGGTGGATGAGTCTGTGGGCCTCAACTGTGGAGGTCTGAAGCCAGAGAACCGCAGAAACCATGTTTCCTGTGGATCTGTGTGGTGCTGAGGATTGAACGGGGCCTTGTGCTACATTCTCAGACAAATAGTGCTTTCTTCATTGAGTATTCTTTCACTCTCCTTCAGAGCAGCCCATTTGCTTCATATCCTGCATCTTGTGCTGGGAAGAAACAGGTAATCTAAAGTGCAGCTCCACAGTGCACATTCAGTACTATGTTCAGATTTTAAACAGTCAGCCAGAACTGTTCCATGAAAGAAGATGAAATGTTCTCAGGGAGCAGGTAAGCTGAGGCAGCAGCCTTGCTAGGCAGGAGGGCCCTGTGGAAAGTTAGTCAGGGTGCCTTGAGGAAAGACATCTAGACTCAAGGCTTTGATGTGCACCACAGATCCCTCTGGACGCTACAATTTGAGCATCAGGAGAAAGGAAACATTTCAGCTTGCACTTTCCAGAGGAAGCTTCATCCTAGAGGCAGGGTTGAGAGCTGGATCGAGCCCACGTTCAGCAGGAAGCAAAGGACAAGGCCCCTGCCCAGCCTGGTCTCTCCAGGTTCCCAGTCCATCGCCTGCCCCTGCCCACCTCAATTCACCTAATCAAGAAAACCCCTCCCAGGTGCTTCAGGTGCTACCAAGTTCACAGTCAATACAAACCATCACAGTCTCTGTCCAGCTGTTGAACAAAGGAAATGCGTTTTTCATACGCAGTGGGGACACTGTTACGAAGGATGATGTCCTGTTCTTTGCTCCAGCATGACAGAGCAGGAGATTCTTGGGTCAAATAAAAGAAGTAAGTGAGGCACAACTGTAGATCTTACACGATCGGTCTCACTTTTATGGGAGATCTGGGGTACACAACTGATCCCATAGAAGCCCAGAGTAATTCGACTAATTCGAGGGCACCCAGAGGCTGTGCGGAGTGCAGAGAAGAGACGGTGAGGTTAGTGAAGACAGCGGTGAGGCCGAGAGAGGAACATCGCGATGGGACAGAAGAAATCAGGAGAGACTGATCACACACATCAGAGAACTAGGTAGAAGTAGGAAGTTCTGAGGAGCTGGTTACCCAAGAAGGCAGCGATGGAAAAGAAAAAAATGTACCATGTATTTCAAGAAGCTTGAAGAAGGGATTTTGAATGTTATCACCGTTATTGACAAACTTAAATTTTGCATGTGTGTGTGTGGCTGTGCATGTGTTGTAATAACATTAGACTTCAGGAAATGATTGTTGGTATTTCTTAAGGAGGGCACGGAGGACAAAGGGTTAAGAGGGTGTTGAAGTACAGGTCAGAAACCCCGGTGGTTAACCCCGGTAGGCATTTCCCTATCGCCACCCTCAACTCTGAGACTCCCAACCCCCAAAGCAAGCCACATGGACCCAGGTTCTCACCCCAGCTGTGCCTAGAAGGTGGCAGTTCCTCTGCCCCCACCATCTGATACGTGCCCAAGCTCACATCCACATGCAAAGCAGGTATTCACAGGTTGCTGATTTCTGCCAATCCTCGTTGTCCATTTCCTTCCCTCCCTCCTCCTCAATTTCTATTTAACCCACGATGCTGCTATAATAAATTGGGATTGGGATTTCTTATCATGGGATTTTTTGCAGATAAGGAGCAGGCTTGTGCCCCGGTGCTAGCCGACCAATAGCACACCTGGCCCGGGACAGCAGCCGGCCCAGCCCCCCCCCCCCTCACAGGCGTGCTGGGGACCAGAAGCGGCCCTGGGAAAACTCCAGCCAGACTTGTTCCTGTTCCTTTTTCTTTTTTTATTAAAACAACAATGATGAAACACGAAAACCTTATTTTCAAAGGCTCGGTGGTTTCTTTCAAAATGACATAATGTCAGAAGTTGTAAATTTTTCATCAATTCCATGGGATATAATATATTATGGGTGATTCAGTTTTTATTTATTTATTTATTTTCAAGCAGATAGAGATAGAAGAGAGAGACAGAGAGAAAGACATAGAGAGAATGGGCATGCCAGGGCTTCTAGCCACTGCAAACAAACTCCAGATGCACGCACCACTTTGAGTATCTGGTTTTACATGGGTACTTGGGAAATGAACCTGGGTTATTAGGTTTTGCAGGCAAGCACCGTAACCGCTAAACCATCTCTCCAGCCTAGATGTTGCAATTTATTTTTTTTATTCATGACAGGTGAATCCTAAGAAATTATCAGAACCTGTTCTCTTATCCTCTATGAATTGCTTTTTTAAAACTCTTGACACAGTGTTTCACAAAACAGCATAAGGTAGTGGTTAATAAAGTTTATTTAAAAATTGAGACCCTTCTTATCCACATATTTGTCTCTTAGATACATGATCAAGGTGGATGTTTAACCTGATACCTCAGTTTCCTCTTTCTTTTTTTGTTTATTTTTGTCTTTATTATCCATAATTACATACATTGTATGAGCAAATCTTGAAATGGTAGCCCCATTACACTCCTCCTGCCTGTCCCCAACCCACTGGGGACCCTCCTCAAGGGTACACTGGATCAGTCCATGGGTAGGGGGTTAATAAATAGCATAGGAGGCAGCCAGGTTCCATCCCCTTTGTGTGTTGTTACTGAGGGGGGCAATGTCTCTGGAAATTCTCTCTACCGCGACTCTTACAATCTTTCTGCCCCCTCTTGTGCTCAAGTTTCCTGAATCATGGTGGATGAGTTTTGAGTCTGTTTTATTGTTGAGATCTTAAGAGTCTCTGGAGTTATGCTTTGGGTAGTGCTGGATATCATTGGTGTCTGTCTCTTTGACCTGACCTGGATTATCTGACTTGCTGTGATGATTGGTCTCATGTTTATCATGACACTTTCTCAGAGGTTTCATTTGGGGCCTCCATGATAGACCAGGGGTGGTTCATCTCTTGCTGGGATGTCAGCCTTCTTCCTCTGGTTTGTTGGTGGAGTTGGATTGACCATGGCTCTCTCACTGCCTTCTGAATACTACAAACAGAATCTCCATCGGAAAGTGAGGTCAGTATGGGTTAAAAGAGACACACATTGTTAATTTGGCAAGATTCTATTGGGTGTAGCCTCGTTGTAGTTCTTTGGTAGTGGGAATTTCCCCTTGGAGCCCAAATTTGTGGTCTCCATAGGGTTTTGCCCTGGATCCTAATTCCAGTTAAGGGTTCCTTGTCACTGAGTGGATTTCGTGGCCAATTTGAAAGCTGTTAATTACCCCCTAGGTTTTGGTGTTACTATTACACAAGCGATCACTTCTTGACTTGCTGATCTCTCCCATAGAGCAGGGTGTTGAGCATTCTCATGACATCAGTCTGAATTATATATCAGTGGTCTCTGCTTTCTCCAAATATCATTGGCCAATTTCCCCTGGCAGCTCACGTAGTACCTTCCAGCACTACACATGCTACCACCTGGGAGCTGGTTGCCATTCTGGATCCCGCAGGGTCTCTTGGTGTTGTGCAATGACTTTCTGTGGTTTCTTCAGCAGCAGGATCTTACCTTTGGCCTGGGGCAGGTATTCAAGAGCTTTGACAGAAGCCTGTCTTGTTTTGGGGACCTCATGGGTCTCTTTGATCAATGGCTCAGTGTGGGAAGGAGCAGATGACTGGGACAGGGATTTGCACGTCTGATCAGTTTTTAATTGGGTTAGACTTACTCCCATTCTATTCACGGCCCCTCCTACCAAGTGATACCCTTGAGATTTCATGCCTCAGCATAGAGGCATTTGCTCAACCATGTTTTTTCAGCTCAATTCATCATAGCTAAGAATTGGAATCAACTCAAACGCTCATCTCTGGATGAATGGATATCAAAGTTGTGGTACATTTACATGTTGGAATTCAGCTGAAAAGAAAAATGACATAATGAAATTTAAGGGAAAGTAGATGGACTTGGAGCAGATCACACTTTGAGAACTCAAAAGAACAAAGAGTCAAACGCTGCATATTCTCCCTCATATGCGGTTCCTAACCAGGTTAAGCTTAAACTCTAAGGAAACCTGACAAGTGGAATGAGAGACTGCAAAAGGCGATGGAAGGAATGGGGGAGGAATAGGAGGGTGAGGGGAGTTATACAATAAGCTAAAGAATAATGAATTGAAACCATAAAATCCTTACTTGCACACAGTAAGCTCAGTTTCCTCTTTCTTAAAGAGTAGAAATGACAGTACTTGCACATGAGGTTTTGTAATAATAAAAGCTGATTAAATAGCACGCAAGTGGGCTGGAGAGATGGCTCAGCGGTTAAGGCACTTGCCTCCAGTGCCTAAGGCCGCGGGTTCAATTCCCCAGGATCCATATAAGCTAGACCCACAAAGTGGTGACCCTGGTGCTTGCTCTTTCTCTCTCTGTCTCTGTCTCTGTGTCTCTCTCTCTGCTTGATAATGAATAAATAAAATATTTTTAAAAATAGCATGCAAGTAAACCACTAGTGCTTGCAGTACCAACAAGAGTGTAAATAAAAAGCATATTTCTCGATATTTGCAAGATAATGTTGGCCATTATTAAAGTATATTGAATCTCTCCTAAAGTCCTGCTCTGTAAGCGGCAACATGGGCAAACGGAGTCATCTTCCCTGTTCCCACCCCGACTTCATCACACATATTGAGGAGTGTTTCTGGTATGGGAGTGAACATGTAGCCAGACCCTCAGAAAAGAGGCACCTGTTGGCTGAGGCGTGCACACCAGTAGTAGAGAGCTACTCAAGGCAACGGGACACGTAAGATTCCCAGGCAGGGCCGAGCTAGAAATGGAGGCAAGGAATTCAGGACTGCAAGATGCTTCCAGAGTGTTCTGATCAGAGCTGTGGGTGACTAAGCTTACCCTTTTCATCCAAGGAGCACAATTTCTCCATATACATGGATGCAGCCCGAGAAGGACTCTCCAAAGAATGGGGTCCCAGGGCAGAAGCCTTCTAGAGCCGAAGGCAGAGCAATTGAAATTGGAGCTTAAAGGAATTACTGCCATATACCATGTGGTCAAAGAACGAAAATAGAGCTTAAAATACCAGAGTTATATTTATGTGCTTTCTCTGTTTTGATGATATTAAGAGGAATAGGAAAATTGGTTGATTCTACAACATATTTTCCAGCCTAATGATTCTTATCACAGCTATCATTAAAAGCTATTTTCATCTTGTTTTTAAGTAAAAACAAGCCCATAGTTTCAAATTTAATTATTTTACTTAAGATGTAAATAATTAAATATATATATTTTGGATAAGAGACAAAAACAAGATTAAAATAAAAACACAATGGAGAGGCATATGCCTAAGAAGGAGGTAGGCTTGCCTTCCACTGAGCCCTGAAGACGGCTGCTCTGTTATATCTCTATTACTCGGCACCTCTCACTGTAGGGGTGCTCCTGTGAACCCCCTATGGAAGATCCCTGGCACCGGGGTAAGAAGCATTGAATTGTGTCCCCCAGCATGTCTGCCCTGTGAGCCTCTGGCACCAGCTCCTGACACGCAGGCCCGGTAAAACTGTCAAATATAAAATATCCAAGCATACAAGGGGAAGGCACACTGAACGGAAATGAAGAAATTTCAACATCAGAACGTAGCCCATCCATGCCAGGATTTAAAGAGTGCTGTCTGGCGAGGGGTCGTTCTCTGGGGAGGTGTGTAATATCAAAGGCAAGAATGGAGTAAACATAAGCAAACACTGATAACCAAAGAAAGACTGAGCACAAAACCAAATGAAAATATTTTGGTTAGTTCTTCAGAGATGCAGAAGCTGTCAGAGGGGACTCAGCTTGAGCCCCACACATCCCACGATGAGTGAATCCTGCACTTCTCAGTACCACAATATTTCCCACAGTTGCACCTCTTATTACTGCATGATTTTTATTCGTTTGAATACGTTAAAGGATTTTTAAATTTTGAATTGGGTTTAAGTGCTTTAAATACCTTAAGGAAACTCTTTGTCTCCGCTGAAGAGTTTTGAAACCTTGAATGTTGTGGTGGTTTGAATTAGGTGTCTCTCATAAACCCATGTGTTTTGAATGCTTGATCCCCAGCTTAAGGAAATTTGGGAGTTGGTGCTTTGCTGGAGAAGGTGTGTTGTTGGGGGCGGGCTTAGGGGTGCCATAGCCAGCTTCCCCTTGCCAGGGTTCTGCACGCTCTCCTGCTGCTCTTGTCCACCTGATGTTGGCCAGGAGGTGATGTCCAGCCTCTGCTCATGACACATTTCCCCTGCCATCGTGGAGCTTCTCCTCAAGTCTCTAAGCAGAATAAACCCTTTCCTCCACAAGCTGCTTTTAGTTGGGATCTTTGTGTCAGCAACAAGAAGCTAACTGCAACAGACATCATCTGGTCCCCAACTTGGTACAGGATGGTCTGACCATATATTATACATCTTTGCATAAACACATGCCTTGAAAATACAGTCCAAAGATTCTCAGAGGAAATTAACTTTTAATATAACCCTGCTCTGAGAAGCAAGTGTCCTCACTAGCGACAGACTCCTCTACCCATTCCAGAAAAAGCATTATCTGCCCTGAATATTGCGTGATGTTCAAATATATCACCTGATACTGGACAGATAGGAGAGCCGACCCAGAGCTACAATACCCATAGCATGGGGCAGGGGCCACATTCAAGTTGCCTCTGGATCAGAGAGGACGAGCCAAGACCGGGATATAGGCTTTCAGTGATGACAGGACAAGATACTGCTGGTTCCCATAGCAGAAGGTGGCTGGCATTCATAAACAACTTCACAGCTTGGTAGAGACGAGACCCATTAGATCAAGGGCCAGGGGAGGCGAAGCTGGTTGGATCGACTAGCATTGGATTGTAATAGGCATTTGGGAAAGTTTACTGATACACAGGGGACATATGTGGCAAGATTAGAAGAATTTACAGTTAGGTTTTTGGGGGAATCTGTTGGGGCTTATGGAGTTCCATGAAACCCTCGGAATTTTAGGTCTTAGGCCCTTCTTTCCTCCTGAAATAGAGGCCAGTGGCTGCCAGATTCTCTGACTATTCGGGAGAAAGCAGGAATTTCCATTCTTATATAAAATTCTCCAGATTTCAAATCCTGGCTCAGATTATTTTTAAAGCACTGTTTGTGCCAAACAAAATATGTCTGTGGACCAGATTCAAGGACATCTGCCAGCCTGCGCCCTCTGCTTCGCATACATGATTCTACTCCTTAGCACAGCAGACGGTATCCTAGCAGTTACGGTTTGAAAATGTAAAACCCAGGTGTGCCAAAACCTGTCTGCAGTCACAGCTTCATGCATAATTCCAAACACAAAGGTTCAATAAACAAAACCTCCATAATAAAATGAAATATTGCTGAGGTGATTAGAGCCTGGAGTAACATGGAAAGCCAGTACTGGGCTTTCGGTCAGATTTCAGAGCTCTTGGATGACTGAGATTGAACTAATCAATTTCGGTCACCAAATATTTTAACAGGTGGACTACTCCCCCCAATTAAAAAAAAACAGCGTTGTGGTCTGGAAGGATAGCTCAGCTGTTAAAGGCACTTGCTTGCAAAGCCTGATGACCCAGGTTTGATTCCCCAGGACCTGTGTAAAGCCAGATGCACAGAGTTGTGCATGTGTCTGGAGTTCCTTTGCAGTATCAGGAGACCCTGGCATGCCCATTAACATTCTCCCTCTCTTTCCCTTTCTCTCTCTGTCTCTTCTCTCTCTCTCTCCCTCTGTCTCTTAAATAATATTTTAAAGCAGCATTGTGATACACAATTGATAGTTTTTATATTTATGTACATTTTCTTTTGTGTGTTTGCATGGGTGTGAATGCAAGCATATGTATAAGTGCATATGTGTGTGCAGATGCGTGTGGGTGCCAGAGGACAACCTTGGGGATCATTCTCAGGGACTCCATCTTCCTTTTTTGAGTCAGGCTCTCTGCCTTAGCCTGGAACTCACCACCATATAGACAAGCTGTCCAGCAAGCTCTGGGGATATGTCTGTCTCAGTCATGCCCAGCATTCGAGTTATAATTGTGCATCACCATACACACCTTCTTATACACTAATTTTTATGTCATTCATCCCCCCTCTCAGTGTAGATGAGAAATATACTATGTACACCCTTGCCAAGCGATGAGAAATCATTGCTCACACATAAAATATGCTCCCAAAGGAAAAGATTTCAGACTCTTAAAAATAATTTCTTCCAAATTGTCCAATTTCGTAGGAGTAGTGAGGTAATCCTGTGCTTACCTCACGAAGCTCATGGAGCGTCGACCAAGCCTCAATGTACTAGATGCTGGTAACCATCACACTGGGCTTCTGGGGCTTCCTCGACATAAGACTTTTCAACATCTTGCCATCCTTATATGGAAATGTGTTAAATAAATTTCTATATTGGAAGATTTTCTGTTGAATATGCTCGTGGCTACTAAAAAAATCAAGAAAGGCTAGGCTCTATTAATTCCAGCTTGGGAAAAAACAGTTAATTACTCATTCCACAAAAACAAAGTGTCCGTCTGCAACTGTTGCTGATTTACGGCCTGCATGGTCCAATCTGTCTTAGGAAAACACTGAACTTCATCCCCAAGATCCAGGCATAGGTCAGAAAAGTAGGGTACAAGGTGGCATCCTAAGAAATGTCGGTGCCACAAAGCCAGTGGGATAGCAAATGGGAAAGAAGAAACTGGATCCTAACCTTTGAGCTTCTCTGGGCTTCATGTCTAAAGGAGGTTTTCACTGCAGGCATTACAGTCCGTCTGACAGTCACATTAGTGGGGACACAGGAGAAGGGGTCAGTGCTCTTCGGCATTGCTTGCTCTGTTTTCGAATCCTTTTCTGTCCCTTGTGCCCCTGTGCTCTTGGGGTACTTCATAGATGGAACCCCAGTCCCAAGGCCAACGGAGAGGCTGCAGAAGGGTCCTAACCACCATCCTCAGCCAGCAAAGATGAGGAGATGGCCATCCCCAGGGCAGCAGGAGGGAGGCAATGGAGGCCGCTTAGCTCCCCGTGCCAGAGCGGCTGGAGGTGGAGGAGCTCGAGTTCTAAACCTACCACCAAGCATGCCCTCCTGGCCAAGTGGGAATCAAAGACCCTGCCTCACCTGACTGAGCCAGCAGCAGATGAGCCTCTGGGCCCAGGAGGAAGAGTGGGAATAAAGGCAAGAACCAGGAGCAGGGAAGAAAAGATGTCAGAGGAGCTCCAGGGCTCTGCAGAAGCCCCCATTCAGTCTTAGAGAAATCTCCTGCGCTGGAAAATAGGTCAGTGTTTACCAGGAGACATGGCTCTGAGAAGGCTCACATCTCAGAGAAGAGGCCAGCCAGGGAGAAGACATCCATGACCAAAAGGAGAAGCAGCCCAGAGATGTTGGTTCCCCAAGAAGGGGTGTTTCAGAGAAGTTTCATTCAGTCCCTGAGAAGGTATTCGTGTCCATGAAGACCGCAGCACCAGAGCACGGCTCTACCAAGAGAAGACGCCGGGTCTGAGATGGAGAGGATGCAGGAGAGGGGGTGCGGTTGAAGAAAGCATCTGTTTTTAAAATCCACTAGTTTCAGAGACAAAGTTGGTGCCTAGGAGGGCAAGGATCTCAGAAAAGCCCCCGTTCCCAGGGGAAGTCCAAGGCAAATCCACCAAGAAGGCCGGAAGAAGAGCCCTCCACGGGAGGTTCCCCACTGTAAATGTCAGTGATGTCCCCACACTGGTCCTGGACCCACCCACCTTTATCTTTGGGGTCAGCTCAGGCAAGATTGGAAAGGAGTTGGCAGGTGTCACCCCATCCACCTGCTTTCTGCTCTTTCCCTCCCTCCCCCTTCCCATCCTGACCAGCAAGTCAGTACCTGGTTTGTCACCATTTATGCCTACCCTCACTCAGAAATTTTAAAAAATTCTCATTTGCTCTCAGGCACAAGAAGAAATAAAGAAACAGCACAAGAAAGGATGAGACAGGTGATGATCCCAGGACAAGTACGAGTACAACAAAAGCAGGACAGATCTGACCTAGCTAAGTGACCGTTCATCCCCTGCAATGGGGAGGCTACGTGAAGACTGCCCGTGGCCAGATGCACTCATCCACAGACTTGGCTAGAAGTAAATTGCAAGTAAATTTTTAAATTGCATTTTTAGCTTGAAAAAAAAAAGAATTTAGTTAACCAATTAAGAGCAAGAAGAACTAAGGACAAATTAATGGATTGGGGGAGGGCCAAAGAACAATATAAGAAATTAAAGTGTGACAGAATTAGTGTCAATGCCAAAATCCCAGTAGATGTTTGTGTTTGCGAGCTGAGAGTGAATTCCATCTGCATCTGGGAGTATGGTTGGTTCTCTTCAGTCACGAGGAAACCCCAAATGGCTAAGCTTTTAATTTACTTGAAGTTTTTGCCTATAGAACCAGAGAAGAGGGAAATCAAGGAAGAAGGAAGTTGAAGGCTCCTGCAAAGGAGTGAACCCTTGGTGAGGGTGTGAAGAGGTAACAGATGGGTAATTAATGAAATGCGAGGCATATTAGCCAGTTATGTAAAGCAGAATGCGAAAAATGGGAAAATGTAAGAAGGATGTTCCAGAGTAAAGCTTAGCATTGAGAATTTGGAAGTAATTGTGTCATGAGCAAGACTTACAGTAAGACCTTGAGAGAGGAGACGAGACAGAGGAAACATAATCGAATATAAAAAGGTCAAGGGTGAGCTGGAGAGATGGCTCAGCAGTTAGGTTACTTGCTTCCAGTGCTTAAGGCCCCGGGTTCAATTCCCCAGGACCCACATATGCCAGACCCACAAGGTGGTGGCCCTGGTGCTCTCACTCTCTCTCTCTTTCTCTCTCTCTGTATTTCTCTGCTTGAAAATGAATAAATAAGAAAAATATTTTTTTAAAAAAAGGTCAAGGGGTTGAAATGCCAGGGTGGTAAATGGATCACACACATTAATGAAAAGGTCACCATAGACGATGATAAAATGGGATGGAAAGAGTGGGCAAGGAGAAAATAGATGAGAATATTGAGAACATGGGTGCTGACAGACACAAGCAGTGAGGCTTAATCTGATGTGTCCAGCAGAGCTGGGAATCTTCCAGAGGGGACAGGAACATGGTGTTGCAGCCACGCTGAGGAGGAAGGAAGACATCCGCATCGGTTGCTTACTGCTGCTATAACAAATCACCATACGGTTAAGGACTAAAGGCAACACATAATTATTACTTTATAGTTCAGAGGTCAAAGGTATGAGATGTGTTTCACTTGCTAAAATCAAAATTTCAGCAGGGTTGGATTTCTTCTGGAGGCTCCAACAGAAAAACCAAATGCTATTCCTTGCTTATTTCAGCTTCCAGAGGCCTCATGACTGGACTTGTGACCTCTTCTTCCATCTTCCAAGCCAGAAGGTGTCTTGAATGTCTTGGATATTTTTGCTTCTCTTCTCCAAAGATCTTTATGAAGTTAAAGGTTCAGCTAAATAACCTAATGTCATTTTCTTTCTTTAATATCTTAAATCTAAATCCATAGGCAAGGTTCCATTTTGCCCCACACAGACACAAATTCTTAAGTTCTACAAATTAGACATTGATAGTTTTTGGAGTAGGTGATGAGGCAAGGCACTATTCTGTCTACCTGATCCCTAACCAATTCCAGGCCCATGAAACATGAGATATATGAGAAGAAAAGGCATTTTTATGGCCTCAAAATGACTTAGTGACTTTATAATAAAAGGAGAAAAACAATGTCCAGGCCACGAGTGGTGGTGCACACCTCTCATCCCCGCACCTGGGGAGGCAGAGACAGGGGAATTGCTGTGAGTTGGAGGCCAGCCTGGGACTACATAATGAATTCAAGGTCAGCTTGGGTTAGAGCGAGAACACAACTGAAAAAAAAATAAAGTCCATATTGGGGTTTTATAGAATATTTTTCTGATATCAGATTATGAGGTCTAGTTGGATCAATGGAAGAATTTGGAATCTAGGGAGGGTGGGGGATTGATCAAATCAGGGGATACAAAGGCCTTGTGAGCCTCAGAATCTGTATGAGGAGGTCAAGGAAGCTGGTGCTTCAGGTATTAACTGAGAATGTGAAGAGATGTAAGATACAAAGCAATATATTCTGAAGAAATGGTAAGTGTCCATTTCTAGGTCCCTTACTGAATTGTTCCCTTTATGTAGCTTTGGTGGTGTGATGGACAGAGAAGGGTTGAAAGGAGATGGGGGTCAATCCCTGCCTTGGAGGACATGGGCTGTCATTCCTACAGATACATAGGAGAGAGAGATAGAGAAAGAGAGTGAGAAAGAGAAAGAGAGAGAGAAAAAAGAGAAAGAGAGAGAGAAAGAGAAAGATAAAGAGACAGAAAGAGAGAGAGAGAAAGAGAAAGAGAGAGAGAAAGAGAGAAAGAGAAAGAGAGGGAGAAAGAGAAAGAGAGAGAGAAAGAGAGAGAGAAAGAAAGAGAGAGAAAGAGAAAGAAAGAGAAAGAGAGAGAGAAAGAGAGAGAGAGAGAAAGAAAAAGAGAGAGAATGGATGTGTCAGGGTATCCAGCGCTGCAAATGCACTCCAGATACATGTGCTGCTTTGTGCATCTGGCTTTATGTAAGATCTGTGGAATTGAACCTGGTTTGTTCAGCTTTTCTGGCACGTGCCTTAAGTGGTGGACAATCCTCCAGCCCCAGGATTGTCATTCTTCACAATATGTTATCCATGCTGGAGAGATGACTCAGCAGTTCAGGTGCTTACTGGCAAAACCTAATGACCTGAGTTCAATTCCTCAGTATCCAAGTGCAGATGCACAAAGTAGTGCATACAACTGGAGATTGCTCGCAGCAACTGTAGGCCCTGGTTCCCCCATCTCTTTCTCTGTGTGTATCTCTCTCTTTTTCCTCTCTCTCTCTTCTTAAAAATGAATAAATAAAATATTTTTAAAATGTGTTTTTCCTCCCATATTTCATGCTGTGGTAGTTTGATTAAATGTCCCCCAATAGATTCAAAAGTGTATTAAAGATTTGTCTCCAGCCTCCTGGTTGGAGGAGGTGTCACTTTGGCCTGGCCTCCTAGGGTAGTTCTAAGGTGGATGTGAAATTCCAGATATACATATGCAAAGAGAAGTCTGATCTGAGGCCTGAAGTTCTTGCTGTTTTGCTAGTTAAAGTTAGGGTGTCCTGACTGGAGGTACTGGATGGGTTTTCCTCTCTGCTTGGATCTATGAAAGCGGCCAGCCTCTTTCACCATTCTGAAACTTCCCCTGGAGCTGTTACTTTTATATATATATATATATA
>PVHP010033961.1:0-19326 GCA_004024765.1 Zapus hudsonius
GTTTATTGACAGGAATTGATGCCTGGTTCACACAACTTGAAGGCCTAATAGCAACAGCTCACCTCCACCAGCATGGCCCTACCTCCTCAAGCTTTCCACAGCCTTCCCAAACCATGTCACCATCAATGGACTGGTTCTACATTCAAACAAGAACCGACTTCATGGTCTGAAATATTTCAGTTTTATCCAAGCTCTTCAATTGGCTGATTGTTACCTTGGCCATACAGCTCTAACCCTTGGTTATTTGCTAACTTATGATAGACAAATGATAACATCCTAATTTCAATATTATTGGTAAGATGAGAAAATGTTATTTAAGCTTGAAGCAGTTGCTCACTATATGGTAAAAATTTACTTATTGTGAATGGATGGGGATTGATTTCTGAATACATATTTATCAAATATGTGATATTTTTATTATAAATAGCTGTATTATTAATTACAGTGAAAATAAGTATAAACAAGTACTTCTGTGACCATATCAAAATCATAAACTTTCTTCCTGACACTTGTCTTTGTACTTTAACTCTGTAGCTTTTTCAGCTGTTGTTCACTCTTTCTGGAAGGTTCTTCCCATAAGGCATCTGTCTGATCTTTTAATTTATTTTGACCTTGAAAGAGTTACCTTTTTGTTTTGTTTTGTTTTTTGAGGTAGGGTCTCACATCTAGTCCACGCTGACTTGGAATTCACTATATAGTCACAGGCTGACCTCAAACTCACAGAGATTCTTCTACCTCTGCCTCCCAATTGTTGGAATCAAAGATGTGAACCACCAAGCCCAGCCAAGAATTAGCTATCTCCTTTCTCTTAGTATGCTTTTCCTTCCATCAATGATAGATATACATTTCTATAAGTATTTATGGGCAGCCTCACCAATTGCTTACCACACGTTTGTTCCTTATTAAAAGTGACCATTTGGTTGTTTACTGCAATATTTACATTGCCTAAATCAGTTCTAGTCACACAGATAAATATATAGCTGGGCTACAAAATAAATTATATGATAGACAAGTATTCTTACCTGTCACAGGCCAGAATGACTGCACAGTGGCTTTAGGTATCATGGTAAGTAGGAAATATTTCCTCATCCTCACCATCCTCCCTTACTTTCCCCAATATGGGTGGAATCCCAGAAAACCCTTCCTTCCACATTCCTCAGACAAATGTCTTGACTGATTTCTCCCTTTGGTCTTTCCACTTCCTATTTCCTTTCCTCACTCTTCTTTGATACCAATCGGGTGTCTAACATTTTTTTTTCAAACCCTGCCTATTGTTAATTATGAAATGACTGCACATTGAAAGCAATCAGTTGTTGGATGAAGTTTTTCTTAATACAACTTGATAACTGAGAACCTCTTAATAATAGAAAACCTCTTCAAAATCAATCTCTTATCACTATCAGAATAAAATATAACATTGCACAATATTTTGGGCTTCCTAATATTTAATGATGTTGCCTGAATTTTTTAATTGTCAGCACAGAGAAAAAAAAGTAAAAACAAAAGCTAATTAGCACTTAAAGGAAGGTAGCGAAAGAGAACCTCTGACCTATGAAGAGACACTGTTATAGAACTGAGCATATCCTAGGCAGAGGATTCCAAGGAACAATTGTGCTTACCCGCCTCTGGGTGAAGCCTATGGAAATATCTTAAAAGATCTCAAATTTTACTATACTGTACATTTGAACCCATTGAATGCTTTCAAGCTGAATAAATTATAAGTAATGATATTCTATAAACATAAAATATTGAAAACTTTAGGATTTACTCACATGATGGCTTCATACATAATTTTCATCTACTCACTTAAATATCTAGTAACAATATATTAGCAAATTACTTAATTTTGCTTTCCTACCACATCTCTTTGTATTTTCTTAAGATATAATGAAAACAAAATTACCTTTTCACTATCTGTCTGTTCAGGCAGTCATAACACAATGCAATAGTTCAGGTGGCTTAAAATGGAAATTGATATTGTTGATAGTACTGGAGGCTGGAAATCAAAGTTTACAGTGCTACCATGGTTGGTTTCTTGTAAGAACGTAGGTGTCATGGTGTGATCCAGGTGGCCCCCACAAACAAATGAATGTGTTCTGAATGCTCAATCCCTGGCTGATGGCAGTTCGGGAATTAGAACCTTGCTAGAGCTGTGTTGTTGGGGGCAGGCTTATGGGGATATAAACCAGCTTCCCTTTGCCAGAGTTTGGCACACCTTCCTGCCACTGTTTTCATTGCTGTGGTGGAGGTGATGTCCACCCCTCTGCTCATGCCATCATTTTCCCTGCCAGGGTGGAGTCTCCCCTTGAGTCCATAAGCCAAATAAACCCATTCCTCCACAAACTGCTTTTGTTTGCGTTCTTTCTGCACAGCAACTAGAAAACTGACTGCAACAGTAGGCTTACAGGCTTACAACTTGCTAGGTGTTTCCATGATCTCCTCTGTATTTTCATGATCTTTTTCTGCATGCACAAGGAGAGAAAAGCTATTTTACCTCATCAAGGGCATATTATTATGACTCACAACACTAGTTTTCCTCTTCCTCCTTAGCTCCAAATATAGTCACAGAGAAGTTGTGTTTTCACTGTTTGAATTGTTAGGGGCAAGGATTCAGAGCAGAGCCCTCACCAAGTGAAAGTCATGGGTGTGAAGCTGAATAGAAGTGAGGCCTGACTTGATGTCCTGTCCTTAGTCTACTGTGAATAAAATTTCTTCTTTTCTTTTTCTGCTCCATCTCTTTGCCCGAAGCACCAGTTTGGAACTCTGTGTTTGCATTTCTCTGTTATTTTAACTTGATCATTTGGTATTTATCATCATATTAAAGTAATCAGTTAACAACAAACCGAGATCCTCATATTATCGATCCATTAATATCAAACTAGATTTTGAAGATTTTTATCCTCAAACCAACTCTTTTTAGAGCTGCTAAAAAGGTTTTTATTTCTGTGTTCCACCTAAATTTGGAATATGCTTCTCTGAAGATAAAACATATAACTTTTCTAATAATGTCCTGAAGAGTGAAAAAGTTTGAGAACTGTTCACAAGAAGGCAACTGTACACCTGATCCAAATAGGAAAGCAACTTGCATGTGAAAGCTGAATTAGCCTTTTCCATAATGATTGTAGCATTTTAGCGGCCCTGTAAATCCATCCTGGGTACAAACATCATTTTTCTCTTAGACTAGATCCTCTGAGGAAGTGTGTTTCCCTTCCATCATCACTTTTCATAAAAGAGTGGTATTATGGATACTGGGAAATTAAGCCCATTAACCATGAACGTCTCAGAGTTTCAGACCCACACCTGTCTCATTCTCTCATGTAACAAATGTGTCTATATAAATGCCTATCAAACAAAACAGATGTTTTTCCCAGAAACTTCAAAAGAATTCTAAGGAGCCATGAGCACCTGTTCTCCATGCTTTGATGTCAGAGTTTCAAGACTGAGATTTGTATCTAATAGAATTCTAGCATGAAAACCCTTTAAAGATGACTTTGGTGAAAGATCACTTCTTCTACTGCCTTAGGTTTGGCAGATGACAGACAAAGGAAACAGTAAAAAGAACCAAGACCAAAAGGAAGACTTTTCAACTCAGTCATCCTCAGTGATTTTCATCTTTAAGCTTGAATTATTTATTTATGGTGTTTATCAAAAGACCACACATGTGAGGCACCTATGAATACGGGGAAATAAATGACTTTAATTTACCAACTGAGCATGTGGCAATGAAACAGATGGTTTATAGAGTGTATGTGGATTGCATGAATCCATGATGCTACTTACGGATTTGGGTAATAGTCCTTCCATGCCTGGATGACCCATGTGGATTCGTACAGTGCGTGTGTTCTTGAAGAGACGGTGACGCTTATGTAGCTTGAGCAAAGACATTCAGGTGCCACGGTGTCAATGCCTTGAGGTCATTCATTCATTTAATGAGGTTATTCATTAACAAAGGCACTCTTTCAGCAGTATTATTTTTTGAAACAAACAACTTTGTACCTCCATACATACAACTTTCTTCATAACTCAATGGATTCCGACACTGTGTGGTAGTCTGGGGAATGAAAATGAACTTGATATATGATAGAAGGCATACATTAGAGAAATAGTGTTGATATTCAACCTAGCACTTTCTATAAACAAGCTAGCTTGAAAAGGAAGATTTTTTTTTCAGCTCTCATTTAATATATTGAAGCCAAAATGAACTCATTTTATGTAAGGGAAATTCTGAACAGACACAGACGGTAGATGAAAGGAAAGACTCCTTCTTTCAGCTCTGGGAGGTTGTGGAGAGAGAAAGCTGACAGAGATGAGTGATGGATAGCACAGGGAGAGACTGCCTTGTGTCCTGACAGACGCTGGGCTGAGGATGAGTGAAGGAAATACTGAACCACAATGGCATTTTTTCTACCAAGAGCACTGAGCTCTTTTTGTCACTGAAGAATTACATCCAGTGTTTTGTGCTTGGAGCTCATATCTCTTTGTTTCAATATCTTTTAGGGCCTGAGTTGTTCTAACTACACATGATTTAACATGTCCTATAGATACCCAGGCACCATTCAAGATGTAGCGTTAAATACTGAGCAAGTCAGCAACCGATCATTTATTTTATAAATTACCAGCTCACTCCACTTTTGCAGAGCCATAAACCCTCTGTAAAATTCTGCATTTGTTCCTAAAGTCCTCATTTCTGTTAACACTGCACGAGTTCACAGAAGCTATAAAATTTAAATTAAAACAAACAGAACTTATTTCCTATTGCAGGCAGCTACTTTTTAGCTGATTACAGAAAGCAAAAAACACTGGAGTCTCTATGTTTTATAAAGTAAGAAGTTAATGCAATTATCTTTGCATGACTAATTCAAAGATTAAAGATAATATATGCAAAGACTCATTCAATAAAAGGAAAAAAATATTTTACTCATACAGCTACCTGATTATCTTTCTTTTTCATTTATATCCACAGGTCAAGGATCAGAAAGTCACCAGTAGAATTTTTAAAGTTTAATAATTAGGAAGCACCAATATCATATGTCATGGCCTTATTAAAATCATAGAGGAAAAAATATCCAGAGCTCTGTTATTATAAAAGCCAACTCATATTTTATGACACTCGTATTAAAAATATATCATTAAACTATAAAGACTAAATTAGACTAAGTCTCAAACTAGAACTTGGCTTATGAAAATAGTGTTTTGCAATGTATAGAACTTCCATAAGGTTTTAATAATTCCTTTATAGTAAGACTTCCTCCTGTGTATGAAATGATACTCTAGGGTATTAAAACAGCTGAGAACTTTCCCAGGGGATCTGTTCTAGGATCCCTTGGGACCTAGTTATGCAGTAATATTGATGTTCAGATGAATAGAAAAGGCTTTGACTTTTGCTACAACTGTATTTTAATGTAATTATTTTAACTTAATGGAAAATTTTCCTTCAATGAAAATTACTTTAATCCTGATGAATAAAAAATTAAAAAACAAAAAACCCACAAGGTCCTTAAAACAAGACAGAATTTTGTCAAAGCTCTTGAGGACCCACCCCAGGCCAAAGGTAAGATCCTTTTGCTGAAGAAACCACAGAAAGTCATCACACAACACCAAGAGATCCTGCAAGATCCAGAATGGTAACCTGCCCCCAGATGCTAGCATATGCAGTGCTGGAAAGAGCTACATAAACAGCCAGGGGAAATTGGTCAATAAAATTTGAGAAAGTAGAGACCACTGATATACAACGAAGACTGTTGCCATGAAAAGGCTGAACACACTGCCTCCTGGTAGAGATCTGTGAGCCAAGAAGTGATCACTTAGGCAATAGAGGCACCATAACCTGTGGGGGGGGGAGAGGGGAGGTAGTCAACACCTTTCAAATTAGCCAAGAAATCCACTCAGTGTTAAAGAGCCCTTAACTGGAACTGGGACTCAGGACAAAATCCTATGGGAACCAAAAACCTGGGCCCCAAGGAGAAACTCTCATTACTAGAGAACTAACGAGAGGCTAATCCCAACAGAATCTCATCAAATTAGAAATGTGTCCCATTTAACCCACATTGACCTCACTCTCCAATGGAGATCCTGTTTATTTGTATTTTCAGAAGGCAGTGAGAGAGCCAGGTCATGCAAACTCCACTAATGAGCTACAAGCAGAGGGATGACTTCCTGGCAAGAGATGAACCACCCCAGGCTTATCATGTAGCCCCCAAATGCAACCCTTGAGAGAGTGATGAGATAGCAAGAGATCTACCAGCACAGCTAATCAGTCAACCCAGGATAAATCAGCATGACAGACACCAACAATTTCCAACATGACCTAAAGCCGAAGTACAGAGACCCTTAAAGATCTCAACAATAAATAGTCTTAAATCTCACCCACCATGACTCAGGGAACTAAGTGGAAGAGGGGGAAGAAAGAGTGTAAGAGTCATGGAATGATCCAGTATGCCCACCAAGGAGGATACCCAGTGGACTGGAGACAGGGAGGAGGGAATCGGGGATACCAACATAATATTTGTTAATACAATGTATCTAATTTTGGACAATAAAAATATCTATTAAAAATTGACACCAGGGTTCATAAAAGATGGTTGACTTAATTTTAAAACCTGCAATAGTGTTACATAATTTTGCAGAATTATACAGGGTTTATCTGTATGGATTTGCTAAGGAGTATGCCTAAGCTATCATTGCTTCTTCCAGTCATTATGGAGGCTGACACAGGACATTTTAGCAAATGACCAAATGAGTTGAATTTTTATTACATTTTTTGAGCTATAATCTATTTAAATACAGCTCTGTATTTTGTTTTTCTTTTTTTTAAGATGAAGAATCTCTGTCTGGGAAGATTAAATAAGTTTGTAAAAAATATCTTTTGATAATGAGTGCAATTCTCTTATTTACTTAAAGATTATAACCTAAATCAAAACAAAAAATAATGGTAGACATGTTACATGCATTGCCTCACATTCTTACCAAGTTTGAAATTATTTCCACATAACAGATTAAAGAAAAATTGTTAGGCATACATAAGTAAGCAAAGAAACATAATCAGTTGGGATTTTACCTCAGATTTGTCTGTCACTATTCTTTTGGTTTGTAGTTTTATGGTCATATTTATCAACAGCTTGAGCAACAAGCTTTAAAACTAGTGTAAATTTATTCAATTTTCTATTTGCTTGTAGCTATACATTTTGTTTCTATGGAAAACATATGTATGCACTGAATTGCTTAATCATTTATTATATATACTTATTTATTTAGTGTATTTGCTATACCTAGAAGAATCTTCAAATTTATAATGCCATTCCTCCTTTGATTAGAAAACTGGTGTAGACTCATAGCAGTGAATTGAAATTTTTCCATATCTTAGTCATAATAAATGACAGATGTGGGACTTTAACCTTGTCTTTTGATGCTAAGTCCTATATTTTTTGTCCTAGAATCAAGATGACTTGAAAATAAAATATCCAATCATCTTCCCATATGAATGACATTCATTTTTTCACATTAACTTAATTTGTAATATTTTTATTTATTTATTTGCAAGCAGAGAGAGACAGAGAGAATGGGAGCTCCAAGGCCTCTAACCACTGCAAACAAACTCTAGGTGCATGTGCCACTTAGTGCATCTGGCTTTACATAGGTACTGGGAAATAGAACCTGGGTCCTTAGGCTTTGCAAGCAAGTGTTTAGCCGCTGAGTATCTTTCCAGTCTCATAAAGACTCTTTATATTATAATATCATATATTTGTATGTTCATTAAGATGATATTAAAAAATCTGCTTTTTAAATGCTTTCATCTTAGAGTCTTACCTCTTTCATTTGAATTTATAATATGAGCTATAATAGATATACTGTTTCAATTCACTCTTTATTCCAACTGAATAAATTCTTATGCAATTTTATCCAAACAACTTAGTTCTTGGACTTCTCTTAGTAGCCAGTTGGGATCATAATTCTGAAATTGAGTAACAGTTTATACTCATATATTTATATATTTGCTATACAACATTTTAGGAGTAAACCAGTTTATATCTTACCTCGTATTGAAAACATAGCATTGTTCTTAATGTTCAAGACTTGGTTTATGAAAATGGTTTAAAAGCAAATTGAAAAATCTTGTCCACAGAATACATATGGGAGACACTAGGAGTTTACCTAATTCAAATACGGACATTTTGAAATGCGTTTAGTGTGTTAGTTACCTTCTCATTATTATGACATGTGTGACAACAGTATATCTATCGAGGAAGAGTGCAATTCACCTTAGAGTTGGAGGGAGCAGTCCCTCGAGGCAGGGAAGCCACGACACTGGGAACATTAAACACCTGGTCACATTCACAGTGCAGAAATAGACACCCATGAATACTGGTTCCCAGCTAGCTTTCTCTTTCTTTTATAAATATCTATTTTATTTATTTATTTTCTTTTTTATTCCATAATTAGATACAATTAATAAGGGAATAATGTGTTAATGTCTCCAATTCCCCTATTTCCCTCTTCCATCTTGCCATTGCAAGCAAACTCCAGATGCATGGCCACTTTGTACATCTGGCTATATAGATGGCCACTTCAGAATTGAACATGAGCTTCTGGGATGGCAGACTTGGCAGAAATTCTTCAGTTTTATACTGTTAGGACCACTAGTCAGTGGAATGAATATTCCCATCTCAGTTAATCTAGCCTAGAAAATTCCTCAGATATTCCTGGAGATTTGTTTCCATGGTGAATAATATATTAATATTTTAATTCTAATATATTTTAATATTTTAAAATATATTTTTTAATTTTTAATATTTATTTATTATTTGCAAACCGAGAAAGATACAGATTGAGAGAGAGAAAAGAAAACAGAGAGAGAGAGAGAGAGAGAAATAGGCACTCCAAGGTCTCCAGAGCCATGCGCCACTTTGCACATCTAGATTTATGTGGGTACTGGGGAATCACACCCAAGTCATTAGGCTTTACAGGCAAGTGCCTTAACCCCTGAGCAATATCTCCAGCCCTCTAATTCTGATATACTTGACTTTTAGTAATATTAAGCATTTTCTCACATTTACACTAATATTTGGTTTCTTATTTTGTTAATTGTTTTTCATGTCCTTTTACTATTTTCCCTCTGTTTTAAAATTAAGTTGCTGCTCTTTATTGTTCATGATGCATTTCTTCAGAAACATCAGGTATAAGAGTAGAAATTTCAGCTTTAAGTTGTATCTTTTATTTTCCAACTGTCAATGGAGCCAATTTATTTCAATTGTGTTGAGTGTGTCCTTCTCATTACTTTTCCAACACACACCTTTACACCTCTTAGATTTTCTACCCCACTGTCAAAACATTCTTCAGTATTTTATTCCAAGTGATTTACACATTTAATCCTGTAATGTAGGTTTTGATCTCGTGTATATTAACAAGGAGTAGTTACCCAATGTGGATATCTAATTTTCCAAGCACCATTTGGTAACTTTTATCTCCAACTCACTTATGGTTAACATTATATCCGTATTAGCTACATATATACACAATGTGGATTTCTTTCTAGGCTCTATCTATTTGATCATCAAATTTGTGAATACCTATACAAATACCATGTGATCTTCAGTGCCTTTTCTGTAACTTGAGTATATATGAATAGAAAGAAATACTTTACACCTTATTATTGTCTAGACATTGGTACACTGTTAGAGAAATTTCACCAACAGATTTGAAAGAAATATAAACATAACACATCACTGATAAAGCCAATGTTTTTATTTGCTGTTATAGTTAACTACTACTTTGATAATATCATATCAAAAGTCACCCTTAAAACTGTGTGGCATAAAAAAGATTTTTTGAGGGGCTGAGAGATGGCTCAGCAATTAAGGCACATGCCTGCAAAACCTAATGACCTGAATTCAGTCCCCCAGTACCCATGGAAAACCAGATGCACAAAGTGGTGCATGCATCTGGACTCTGTTTGCAGTGGCCAGAGGCCCTGATGTGCCCATTCTCTCTCTCTCTCTCTCTCTCTCTCTCTCTCTCTCTCTCTCTCTCTCTCTCTCTCTCTCTCTGTGTGTGTGTGTGTGTGTGTGTGTGTCTCTCTGTGTCTCTCTCCTATCTCTCCTGCTCAAAAATAATTAAATAAAAATATTAAAGTTTTTTTAAAGGTTTTCTTGTTCATACATTAGTCAACTATGTAATGTAGACGTCAGTGAATCTTAATCCAAGCTACGGGTTATATCTTTGTCTAATCTATGTGACTCGGCAGTTCCAAACTTTCTAGTGTGTTGTTGCAAAAGCTCAAAAACCAAGGATAGCCTCTCACATCCATTTCAAGTCTCTTCCAGTATTACATCTTCTGAACTCACATTGCCCAAAGCTAGTTACATGAATAAGCCAAGATATGGGAAGGTAATATTTTTTCCTCTAGTGGAAAAATTACCCATTCCTAAATCAAAAGGGTATTGACTAATAATATTCTAAACTAGTGCAACTTTAACCACAATGTTTTATTTCCTTCTTACATTCAAATAAAACCATGCAAATATATTTGGTGATTCTTATAAGTCTTGGTCCAGCCATGGGATGCCAGTTTGAAGTTCAACCTTTAGGGACTTATGTCAGGGCCAGTTATATTAATCTTGATTCACAGACGAATAACTATTTGAAGAAAATATTGTTATCTCTTGGGGCTGGAGAGATTGCTTAGTGGTTAGGGCATTCATTTGCCTACAAAGCAGAAGAGCCCGAGTTTGATTTCCCAGTGTTCACTTAAAGCCAGATGTGCATGGTGCTGCATGATGTTAGCAGTGGCTGGAAGCCCTGGCTAACCAAGCAGGCTATCATGAGCAGTTCTGAAGTGCTCTAGAAATCACTGTCTTGTCACCTGCTCTGCATGTCAGAAAGGAGCCTGGTTCAGATTCACTATTTTCCTGGGCTCCTGTGTCTTCTGTTTAGGAAACTTTCCTTTCCCTTCACCCTCCTTGTTCTTGTCAAGGAAGCGCAGTAGGAAGAGCTATTTCTGCCTGATGGAAATCTACCTAAGTCTGATTTCCATCCATAGGCAGTAAAAGGCTCAGAGGTCTGTTTTCCATTTTGAACAATTTCAGACCCCTTCTGTCCAGGCTGTCCTTCTGTCCAAGTTGCAAATACATCACACTAAAATATATTGTTGGTTTTTCCATGTATTTAATTTCAATCCACTATAGATCCTAAAGGCTAGTCAACTATTTAATTCTCTGATAGATATGCATTTAATTTGCATTTGCAGATATGCATTTAATTCTACATGTGTTTTGAGTAACTTCATCCTGGCAAAATGCTGGGAGACCATGTATTCAACCTTCCTCCGTGCCTACATGATCAAAGTGTCATTTGATTCCATCCAGAGGTCTTTTCAGGGAGGGGGAGGGGGGAATTGGGGAATTTGGGATAACAACTCATGGTTTGCCCACTAAATAATGTAACTCATTATGGACAATAAATTTATATTTAAAAAAAGACATAATAATTATACTTTTAGTTTTATTTTTATACTGAATCTAATTTCCTGGCATTCTACTTGCAGTATTTCATAATGTTGTACTTTCATACTTACAAGGTAATTTGCTGCAAAAAATTATTTTTCAATTTCTAATATTTTTATTAACTATAGTCTCTAAAATATATTGGTTACAACCTAAATTTATTGTAAGCTTCTTTCTTTTGACATCTTGACAATTTTGTCTAGTAATAATAAGCCTAAATATGTAATTTTTTCCTTAAATCTTTCACAGTTCTAAAAACACAATAGGTAAAACATTTTTCTTCCAGACCACAATTGAATTATACAATTATTTATGCAGCATATAAGAGGAACTGCTTCTTTCATGTTTACTATAATAAGTTATTATCCCTCATATCTAGTTCCAAAACAGATTTTAGTTTTTACATAGGGAGGCACTTCTTTCATAGATACCTGTTGCTACATTGGTTAATCCTTGCTGAAACAATGCCACTTGAAATCCTCCTCAAACTCAGTTGTTCAAATATCCATTCTTTATTCTTACACGTCTTTATTTAGACATGTTTCCAATATTGTCTTGAAATTGGCCACTGTAGGCTGGTTCAAGCTGAGTCCCAATTTGCCACCTTCCCCACGTCTTGTTTTTCTCAGCATAATAACCCCACCAGAGCAGATTCTTATTGCGGTGGCATAAGAAACGTAAAGCATAGGTTTAAAATCTATGCTTGCTTCATGTATGCTAACATTCACTGATACAATAAACCCCAAGGTCAAGCCCAAGATCGAAGGGTAGGAAACTTGATACCATTATAAGTGAGAAGCGCTACAAATTCCAAAGGACTTAAATGGATCTGACAGGTAGGAAGAGGATAAAGAAGCCATGGTTTGTGCCAAGATTCTACCATACTAATATTAATGACACAGTGTATCAATATTAATAAGAGAAGAAAGCACAATCTAGTCAAATAACAGGAAAACCAGCAGAAATCTTCTTGTGTATCTCAACTCCAATTTCACCACCAGAAGACACCTAGATACAGAGGTCAAAGTGAAGAAAGATCATATTATAATGTCTGCCAGCAGCATTAACCTCTTGTAAGTCCAGCTTTATCCATAAAACAATTAGTGTCTTGCAGAGTTGCCAGAAAAAGGAATATAAAACCACCTTATTTGGTCCATGTTTACAATAATCTCATTTTTTAAAACCATTATAAGTTAGGAAGGTGGCACAAACCATAGTTGGGCTCATGTTCCATAGGTATGAACACTATCCCATTACTGCATTCCTTTTTTCTGGTCTAAATAAATAAAGACATAATGCTTACAAATATTCTATTGCAATCATTTTAGGGATGTATAAATTACTTTTAAAATATATTTTTTTACTTATTTGCAAGCAGAGAGAGAAAGAGAGGGAGAGAGGGAGAGAGAATGGGCACACCATGGCCCCATCCACTACAAACGAATACCAGATACATGCACCACTTTGTGCATCTGGCTTTATGTGGGTACTGGGGAATAAAACCCAGGTCTTTAGGATTTGCAGGCAAGTGTCTTAACCAATGAGCCATCTTTCCAGCCCCAGTTATTTTTGTTTCACTGTGACAGAATAGCTAACAGGAGTGTTTAAATGAGGAGAGAATCATGGTAGCAGGAACATGTATTTGCTCCCATCACCATCACATCACGCTAGGAAGGAAAGTCCAAGACTGGAACCAGAAGCCAGGCTGTAACCTTCAAAGACATACCCTAGCAACCTATTTGATTCATCTTGACTCCACATCCAAAAGGCTCACCAGCTTCTCAAAACAGTCTTCCAGCTGGGAAACAGGCACTCCCAGGGTGAGCATGTGGGGGACATTTCAGATTCAATTCACACCAGGCAAGTTTTAGCTTTATTTATATCATTGATTGAAGGTGTATATTTTAAGCAGTTGGAAACGTGATTTTTAAAAAAGAAATGCAAATATAAAGCTACAGTGGAAGTCAACAGAATAAAAATACCCAGCTAACTTCTTAAGGATAAGATAAAAAGCCAAGGAAATAGAATAAACTTCTAGAAAGATGGCATATTTTATCCAAACACAGATCAATTACACTAAGGAATATACTGTTTGTTTGTTTGTTTGTTTTGAGGTGGGGTCTCACTCTAGCGCAGGCTTACCTGGAATTCTTTATCTATTCTCAGGTTGGCCTCAAACTCACTGCAAACCTCATACCTCTGCCTCCTGAGTGCTGGGGTTAAAGGTGTGCATCACCACACCAGGATAACATACTATTTTACAATTTAATTTATTTTTGACAAATTTATATGTTTATAATTCATTTTGATCATATTCACCCCCTATTATTCTCTTAACTCCATCCCATGCTCACTAAACCCTTTCTTTTTCCCAACTAATCCTCTTTCTACTTTCAGAGATTTTTGTTTGCTTGCTTTCTTTCCTTCATGTTTATTCTTTGACCCACTGAATTAATTTAGGGTTGCTTGCACGGGCCGGGGATTCTTGCGTATTTACTGTAGTATGGGCATATTACCAGAGACTGTACCACTGAAAAGCATGACTTGCCCTCCCCCAGCAACTATTAACTGCTAATAGGTACTGTGGAAATCACAAGATCTTATGAACATGAATGCCTTCCTATCTATGATAGAATGATGACAAGCTCAGTCTTATGCAGGAAACCATAGCTGCTCAGAGTTCATGAGTGTGATGGCCATTTTGTGACAGTTTCAGGCAAGCTCCATAGACCCAATCCCCTTTAGTGGGAGGTGTCTACATAGAGCTCAAAACTAGGTGCTTTCTCATTGTGGTTTTGATTTGCATTTCCCTGATGCTTAAGGATGGAGGTTATCCAGTGGATTGGGGAGGGGAGGGCAGCGGGAAATTGGGGATAACAACTCATTGTTTGCCCACTAAATGATGTAACTCATTATGGACAATTAAAAAAAAACCCAGGTGCTAAAACTGATTGGTCAGGATTGAACCAACCACCTGTCTCCCTGCTCACCTGGGAGCAGAAATACTCACTGAAGAGATAATTCTGTCTCTTCCTCATCCACATGGCCTAGAAGAAGGACCTCTGACTCTCTAGGGATTGGTAAGGTCCGCAGCCCCACACCACAGCCTGTGGTGAGGGGCTGGATTTCTCTTCCACATGAATCTTTCCTTCTCATGATCTTTCCCCTTTCTGCTTGTTTAGCTGAGCAGCATAAATTCTGTTAAAACCTCTCCCATGTGTTCTTCCCACACTGTTGGCTGGAGAACTCTGTAATTCCCATGTTCCCTTAAATAATAAAACCTCCCACTATACCTTAATATCTGGTTGTCTATGATTTTAATTCTTTTAACTTTGTAGACAAGAATTTGGGTACTCCTTAAATGCTGGGGTGCATTGGAATTTTTGCTGGGCATTATCTAAATTCTAATCCTCAGCTCACCCCGCTACAATTTCATGTCTAGAAATTGGCATTCTATACTATTCCACACCATCCTCTGGCTCTTAACATTCTTCCACAGTGTTAACTGAGCTTTGAAATAGACACTATACATGTCCCATGTAGGGATGAGCACACAATAATTATTTCTCCAGCTGTGTGTCTCTCCATTAACCTCTGCCCACTATGAAAAGAAACTTCTGTGATCGTGACTGAGAACCACACTGATCTACAAAAATAAACCCAAATATTTAGAAGGTAGGTTGGCAATGGGGTCATTTAGCATACATAGTAACAGTACTAGGTTTCTCCATAGGGCCTGTGAGCTCCAATGGCCACAAAGCTTTTAACAAAGTTTATAAAGTCAGGCATGAATACCCTCCTGTGGAGTAGGACACAAATCTAATTTGAAAAAGTGGTTGGTTATCCCTGTCATGGTCATGCTCTAATTGCACCAGTAGGACACCTTGCTCAGCAGTCTTTTGGGAAGCATACATGGTCCACAGCTGGGTAAGGCTGTTGTTACCTTGACAGCTTGCGAGCAGGGAGGGAGCTGAGTTCCAGCTTCATCGTTCAGTCTTGCAATGGAAGCATGTGATGTCTTGGGACATCAGGAACTTATCCTGGAGTTTTGGTAGCACCCAAGAACAATGGCAATGGACCGTGTTGTTTAATGGCTTCTGAGGAACTCCCTGACTCAGAGGGAGGTATCTCATTCCTGGACCTGGGAGTTTTGAGTAATAATCTGTTTCTTCTGGGAGCAGTTTATCACCTATGTATATTATCTTTGTTTAAATTCTTTTTCAAATTGTTAATTACCTTACAAAGTAGTAGGTTTGCATATGTCTTTTTCATCATTTCCAGTTTTTGATAATTCACCTACTACCCTTCCTTTGCCACAACTCTTCAAATCTTTCCTCTGCTTAGACCTTCCCCCTCGGCTCTTCCCCCTCTCTACTCTCCTCTCATATGTATTCTGCCATCACCTCCCCACACAGACAGTCACTACAACTCAAAAACACAAGTCTCAAAATTTGAAGGTAGGAGCAACAAAGAAAAGAGAACGTGTGATATGTGTCTCTCTGGGCCTGTGTTACCTCACTCGGCATATTTTTCAGTTATATCCATTGCCTTCAAATTTAATAATTTCATTTTTACAGCTGAATAAAATGTCATGCTATATATGTACATTTTCATTATCCATTTATCAGTTAATGGAAACTATTTCAATAGACCTATTGAAAGACAAGTATTTTCCAATTGTCTGAAAAAGCATACCTAGTTACAACATCTGCTTTAGATACAAAGGAAATCCACAGGTTAAAAAGATGGAGAAAGATATAAAATTTGAATTCTAACATGCCACATGCTAGAGCCACTTTGTTATTATAGAAGTAGACCAGAACAAAACTAGTAATTGAGATATGGAGAACTATCATGCAATAAGGAAGAGGTCAATTCACAAAGAAGAGCTAGTATTCCAAAGTGGGCACTGCCCTTGACATAGAACCTCAAAATACAGGGCTCAAATAATAAAAAGGGCTTACTAATCCTAGATCCATAATTTTAGATGGTGCTTCTCTACTATTGCAAGAGGGCAGAAAACCAGCAAGGATATGTCAAGCCTAAACTCTATCAACAACCATGACCTACCTGACATCTGTGAAATTCTCATGAAACAAATTAGTACACAGTCTTTTCAAGGGCACACAGAACAATCATGCAGGAAAGTCATATTCTGGCTCATACAAAACATTTTAAAAAATTAAAACAATCTATGATGCATAGTGTGCTCAACTAAAGAAGGTATCTAAGTCTAAAACAAAGTGATATTTGAGAAGTCTTCATCATGCACTTCTAAATAACAAGAAAGAAAAAATATTTTAAGTCAATGAAATTAAAACACAAGATCAGGGCTGGAGAGATGGCTTAGTGGTTAAGGCACTTGCCTCCACTGCCTAAGGACCCAAGTTCAATTCTCCAGTACCCACATAAGCCAGACTCACAAGGTGGTGGCCCTGGTGCTCTCTCTCTCTCTCTCTCTCTCTCTCTCTCTCTCTCTCTCTCTCTGTGTGTGTGTGTGTATCTCTGCTTAACAAAGAAAAAATAAAAAAATACAAGATCAGAGAATTCATGGAATGCAGCAAACATAACATTGGTAATAAATTATAACTCAACATTTATCATAAATTCATCATCACAATTTTGTATGGTCCTTTGCAGAAAGAGTTTAGTAGTTTTTTTTTTCTTAAAATGTTTAAAAGAATTAGAATTAAGACCAAGAAGTCAAATTCCAATATCCTCCCAAGACAAAGCAAAATGTTGGCATAGGAATGAATAATGAACTGGAGAGATGGCTCAATCAGTAAAGCATTTGCTTTGTAAGCTCTGCAACCCAAGTTTAGGTCCCCAGAACCAACATAAAGATGTCAAATGACGTCTGTAATCCTACGCACCTACAGCACAGCTCCTGAGGCTCATGGACCAACTTGGTGAATGCAGCCATTAACAAGAGAGACCCTGACTCAAAATAAGTGAAAGACAAGAACAAATTCTTGAGGTTGTTCTCAGACCTCCACATGTGCTCAGTGGCACACAGGTGCTCACATTTACAAACACAAAGACACATCTATCCTGAACACACACAATAAAAATGCAAGAGAACAATGAACCTAAAGCTTGTCATGAAATCTCTTAGCTACTGAGAGTCTTTGCCATCTAATATCTATGGCAGAATTTTAGAGAGAGCCATTTAGATAAGTAAAGTGTGTTTATGACTTCGGATTTTAGACTTGGACCATTCATAATTCCATGTATTGGAACATATGTCTGAAATTATTTTCTAAGAATCATCTTGTTTTGACCATAGAACATTTTTTTCCCAACAGTGATATGCTGACTTTCGAATAAGTCATATAGTCTTGAGAGAGAGAAGGGGTATGAGGAGAATGAGCACACCAGGACCTCTTACCACTGCAAACGAAATCCAGATGCATGTGTCACTTCTGCCTCTGGCTTATATGTCTACTAGGGAATCAAACCAGAGCAACCAGGCTTTGCAAGCAAGTGCTTTTAACTGCTGAGAAATCTCTCCAGCCAAAATCTGATTCTTTATTATATCTTGAATAAAGTAGAAGTGCCACTTTCCCCTGTGACAACTGAATTAACCTTTTAAAAATAAAATTTTAATCTTATTGGTAGTTTAATTAAGTGCCCCCAGTAGACTAAAAAAAATATTAAAGATTTGTCTCCAGCTGCTTGGCTGGAGGAGGTGTCACCTAGGAAGGATTTTGGTGATTCTGAAGTGGATGTAAAATTCCAGCTATCCATATGTAAAGGGAGCTGAAGTCTGGCAGTCCTGCTATTGCTTGAGTTAATTACAGTGTGCTTGCTTTCTTTGGAAGTCCTGGGTCTCTGTCTTTCTGCTTAGATCTATGAAAAGGGGACCACCCTTTTCCTTCATTTTTAGAACTTCCCCTGGATCTGCTATTTCAATAAATACTTTACTCCCCAAATTGTACCTGCTTTAGAGATTCATCCCAGTGGCGTGTGACATCTTATGATGGAAATTGTCTCTTTTTAATCATAATCCATTGAGGAAGTTTTAAGCATATTTTTTTGAAAAACTATGGAGACTAAATTCAACTGGTAAATATATTCTGTATTTTCAGAATCTCAAAAACTACTGTGATGTTTTATAATTCTCTGTATTGACATTTTGAATCAATAAATCTTGACCTCCCACAAAATTAGAATTGATTTACCAAGAATGTGAAATGAATCCCTACTGAATACTTAGTCTGTGCTTTTCACCAGTAATGAAATCATTGAACAGAGCAAGCCAAAACAAGAATTCCTTCTCTATTTATAGATATCACATAACCCAGTAAGAAAAAGTGTTGTCTTCTATATAATTTATAAAGGCACAGAATAAAGATTCGAGCACTTTTTGTGAAATGAGTAATTTTTTATAAATAGCTTGCATTTATGAAATCCTTCCATAATATGAAAACTCAAAAAGTAATTTATTCAAGCTGAGATTAATTATGTGTAGTGATGTCATATAAGATTTCAGAAAGAACTGGGGAGATGGATCAGTGGTTACCTGTCAATGTTATGGAAGATTCATGTGTTAAAAGTACCAGCTGTGGTGCTGTTTAAGAAGGAGCTGTAGAAAGTGATGCCTAGCAGGAAGTGAGTCTCCACCAGAGGTGAGTCCTTGAAGGTGTCTTATCTCTGGTTCTCTTTCTTTCTGTATCTCTGCTTCCTTCCTGCACCTAGGTGAAAACACTCTTCCACTATGTGCTCCAGCTGCCATGATGTAAGCATGAGCAGAAACAAATCCCCCTCCCTTAAATTGTATTTTGGTCAAAACTATAATAAAATTAACCAACAAAGCCAATCAATCAAC
>PVHP010033962.1:0-11833 GCA_004024765.1 Zapus hudsonius
TGATGGCAATTCGGGAATTAGAACCTCATTAGAGCTGTGTTGTTGGGGGTGGGCTTATGGGGGTTATAAGCCAGCTTCCCCTTGCCAGTGTTTGGCACACCTTCCTGCCGCTGTTTGCAGTGCTGTGGCAGAGGTGATGTCCAGCCCTCTGCTCATGCCATCGTTTTCCCTGCCAGAATGGAGTCTCCCCTCGAGTCCGCAAGCCAAATAAACCCATTCCTCTACAAGCCACTTTTGTTTGGGTTCTTTCTGCGCAGCAACTAGAAAGCTGACTGCGACACCATTCTTAGTAAAAGAAGCTCATCTGGAGGTATCACCATTCCTAATCTAAAGATATATTACAAAGCCAGTGTAACAAAAACAGCATGGTACTGGCATAAGGACAGATAGGCCAATGTAACAGAATTTAAGACCCTGGCCTAAGCTCAAGCAACTATAGCTACTTAATATTCTATAAAGATGCCAACAATATCAACTGGAGTAAAGATTGCATCTTCAACAAATGGTGCTGTACAAATTGGATAAATACAAGTAAAAGGATGAAAATAGAATCATTCCTCTCACCATGTACAAAAATCACCTCCAAATGTATCAAAGACCTCAACATAAGACCTGAAACTCTGAAAATTCTGGAATTAAAATTAGGGGAAACTCTATATGAAATAGGATTAGGGAAAAACGTCCTGAGCAAACCTCCAGTAATCCAGGAAGTACAGCAATCACTCAACCAATGGGATCTCACCAAGCTAAAAAGCTTCTTTCGGTACAGACAAACTTACCATACTCAAAGCCAATAGACCACCATCAGGTTGGGAGTTAATCTTTGCCAGCTATAATACAGATAGAGGTCTAATATCTAGAATTTATAAAGAACTCAATAAATTAATAATAAAATTTCAAAAAGCCCTCTCACAAAATAGGTCCCTGAGCTCAACAGGGAATTCTCTGAGGAAGAATTACAAATGGTCAATTCTCATTTAAAAAAATATTCAACATCATTGACAATCAGCGAAATGCAATCAAACAACAATGAGATACCACCTCACTGCAATAAGACTGGCAATCATTAAAAAGTCTTCCCACAACAGGTGCTGGCAAGGATGTGGGGAAAAAGGAACCCTCCTTCACTGCTGGTGGGAATGCAAACTGATACAAACACTACAGAAAGCAGTGTGGAGGCTTCTGAATAGGATGGATATAGAACAAGCAGTTGATCCAGCTATCCCTTTGCTGGACATATATCCTCAAGACTCCTCGTTTCAGCACAAGACATCTTCACTACCATGTTTATAGTGGCTCAATTTATAATAGCAAGGAATTGGAATCAACCTAAATGCCCATCACTAGAAGAATGGGTATCAGAAATGTGATACATATATACCATGGAATTTTACTCAGCACTCAGGAAAAATGATATAACAAAATTTAAAGAAAAATATATGGACTTGGAACAGATCATACTCAGAAAACTCACACAAGAACCAAGTGAGAAGCGCCACATATTCTCCCTTATCTGTGGCCCCTAAACAGGTTAAACCGACCTCTAAGTAAATATGACTAGTGACTCAGGTGAAAGGCAAATGGGACAGAAGTAAATTGGGGCAGGTGTGGAAACATCAGAGGTGGGACATGCTCACATAGCTAAACTAACAACAATCTGACTCCGTAGAATTATATCTTCTGTACAACAAGTTCCAGATGCAAACCTCATGTGTAATTTGTTAAATATCATTTAGCATTCAGAAGCTCACAATTTTAGAATCTGGTTCTCAATTCAAACTCTTCTGGAGCATCCTGAATTTTTATTTACCCAACCTTGCTTATTTCTCTATTATTGACAGCTGCTCAAAAAAAAAAAACATACAGATTGGGAAAATCAATTTGTGTGGATAATATCATAAATATCTTTGTACTATTATAAAAATTATTATGATTTATTAAAACTGAAATCATAAAATAGATTGAAGCAAAGCCAGCTGCAGCCAAGGAAATGTAAGCACAAGTTGTCTGAGACTGTAGTTAACCTTCATAGAGTATATCTGATGGTCCACAATGTTCCACTTATAAATGCTAAATAACTAGATGAATACCTTTTTAAAAAGCAAGGTTTTCTCTCTGGTATGCAGAGCCAGCAAAATATGTCAGATCTAAACTGCTTATATAATCATTATATATAAATATATATATATATATATATATATAGAGAGAGAGAGAGAGAGAGAGAGAGAGAGAAAGAGAGAGAGACAGACAGAGAGAGAGAGACAGAGAGAGAGAGACAGAGAGAGAGACAGAGAGAGGGGGGATCAGGTTCTTAACAATGCAAACAAAGCCATAGGCTATAGTTAAACCATTACCCCAGATAACTGGACATTTTGAAGGCTCACTGCTTAGACTCAAACCCCACCTTACTAATTAAGCCCCTCAATATTTAATTATATCAAATAACAAAATATCTATCCCTCTGAGCTACTATGAAAGTTACATAGTTCCATTTGTAAAGTGCCTCTATGCTCTGTGTAACCAGAGTGGTACTTTATGACTGTTGACACTGATGTTCCAAGAAGTTCTTTATTCAAAATCATTACTTTCAGTTGTTCATTTACCAACTGTAAGGATATATAGCTATTTTTATGAACACCATTTGTTAAGTGATGGAAACCATATGAACACTGTGGGTTATCATATGATTTTATGGTGATCATGATCTTGGTCTGAGTCCAAATCACCTTAATAAAAATATTATAAATAAAATAAAAAAAACAATTACATAAAAATTTGTATATATGGAGGCCACAAGGAGATGGACGCATAAATAATGTAGGTCTTTAGTTGTAAACACAGTTGAGGATAAAAGGGCACTTTGTGGAAGTCAGGGTTGGAAAGTTGGTAAGAACCACGGTGAAGGAAAGTAAAAAAGAGGGGAACCATTATGGATTAGTGAGAAGTAGGGCAGAGGATAAGACTAACAGATGAGGTGAATAGGATTAAATACTTTATAATCATGTGTGGAAAATATCAAAAAATTTCCTTACTCTGTGCAATTAAAATCCTATTATTAGAGACTTATTATTAGAAAGATGATGAAAAAGGTGGAGGATAATTACAGAAAAATGTATATACCTCAGGTAGAAGTTTCTTGGTCTATTACATGCCTTTTTATTTGTCCTATGATGGTTTAACCATAATCTTTATCTCTCATAAACTACTCAAAGATAAATCAATAAAGTTTTTTTTACAATGTTCTATTGTAATTCTCTCTCTTTCCCACCTCTCTCTCACTATCTGTCTCACACACACACACACACACACACACACACACACACACACACACACACACACACACCCCAGAGATCGTCCAGCAAACATAACACACAGACTTCATACTTCTTTTCATACCTTAGGCTGGAATTCAGATTCTTCAACAGTGGTACACCTCTCTGTAGCAGGAATGTGCCTGCTATTGACAGAAGTTGCAAACAATTTTAATTAAACCTGAGACAATGTGGAGCATACATTCAAACCACCAGAGTATCCCACCCTGGAAATGAAATTTTCTAGTAACAATATATGGATTGGGGGCAAAGGTTTATCCATTGCCAAAGCCTAAACTCTAAAAATTATAACAAGGATGTAGGTAGCCATTTGATTTTCGTAACATATTTAGTACATGTTCACCCACTTTCCATTCCCTCCTCTCTTTGTCTCTCCCGCTTGCCCATTTAGACCTTCCCAGCCCCAATATTCAGACCCTCTACTCACATATTTACTAACCCTTCCCCTAAAGCCTTCCTCTCTTTCATGGCTCCTTTTTACTTCCATGGTATTTACAACTGACTCTTTCTCTAATTTGCATGTAGGTCTAGGTTAGGCAGAAGAGAGAACAACCAATGTTTGCCTTAATGGGCCTGGGAATTTTTTTATATGTTCTATTCTATTGAGTCTTAGTATGAAATTGAGGAAATACGTTTCATATATTCTTCTTCATTGGGGGTTCAGTTATGGGTAAGAGTCACTAATAAAATGAATGATCGCATCCGGTCCACAGAAGGACAGCTTCTTCTGACTTCCTTACCATAGGCTTTTGACTAGGTTTTCAGTACCAGACAGGAATTCTCTACCATGTAGCAGGCCTCACATCCAAGCAGAGATGAGTTGTTTTTCTCCAAAATGCAAACTCTCATACAAATCTAAACATTTAAATCTTGAAAACATTTGACTTCCAGAATCTGGGTTATTCACTTAGTATATTATTTTCCAAATCCCTTCATTTCCCTGCAAAATTTATAATTTTATATCTCTCTATAGCTTAATAAAAATTCATTGTGCAAATGAATCACATCTTCATATCCATTCAACAGTTCACAAGCATCTAGGTTAATTCCATTCCTTGGCAATAATGAGTAGAGCAGCAAATAACTCGGATGATTAAGTGTCTCTACAGCAGGGAGTAGAGCCCTTAGGGTGTATTCCAAGAAGTAGTATGGCTGTGTAATATGGTAAATCTCTTTTTGTCTGTGTCAGGAAGTTCCACACTGATTTCCACAATGTGTTTACTAGTTTATATTATCAACAACCAGTGAATAGAGCTCCTCTGCCCACAGTCTCATCAGCACTTATTGTTATTTGAGTTTTTGATAATAGCCTTTCTGACAGGAAGGAGATGGAATCTCAAAGAATTTTTAGTTTTCATTTCCCTGACAACTAAAGATGTAGAACATGCTTTTAGGTGTTAGTTGGCCACTTCTATTTCTTATTTTTAATTTATTATTTCTTCAGTTCTCTAACCCATTTTTGATTGGGTTGTTTGTTTTCTTTCTAGTTTTTTTTTCTTGACTATTTCTATATAATGAAGTCATTCTTGTTACATATCATGCCAAGAACAGGAAACATAGCATTGAAATAATTACATAAAATATTCCTAAAGCCTTATACTATTTATTTTAGAAACTTGTCAGAATGAATGAGAGGAATAATATACCATTTCCATACACATTTAATTTAGTAATAGTCTTAGATCATATGATCTCCTAGATATTAATCCTATTTGATATGTATAGCTAGGAAAGATTTTCCCCACTCTGTAGGTTGATTCTTTTTTCTTTTTACAGTGTCCTTTGCCATACAAAAGTAGCTTTAATTTCAAAAGGTCCGAGTGATAGATTAGTGGTCTCATTTCCTGAGAGACTGAATAAATTCAGAAAATTCCAGCCTATTATATCTTAAAGTGCTTCCAATATTTCTTTCTTTATTGTCCATAATGAGTTACATTATTTAATGAGCAAATGATGAGTTGTTATCCCTGGTTCCCCAGTGCCCCTCTTCCACATCCCCAAACAGCTGGATATCCTCCTCCGTGGGCCGTCTGGATCAGTCCTTAGGCAGGGGACCATGGATAGCCTTGTAGTCAACCTGGTTCTCCTGGCTCTAGTGTGTTGTTACTCAGAGTTAGCCAAATTTAGAAGCAGTTGATTTCTTCCCCCAGGCCCAGACTCCCCCATTGCACAAGTGCTCCTTTCTTGATTCACTGTTCTCTCCTGGTACGAGGTGTGGTCAGCCTACTCATGGCAGCAGTCTGAGTTTCATGTCAGTGGTCTCTGTTTGCTCCAGCTGTCATTGGCCAGCTTCCTCTAGCAGCTTATGCAGTGCCTTCCAGCACTACACTAACTACCATCTGAGGGCTGGTTACCATTCCGGACCTCAAAGAGGCTTTCGATGCTGATAGATGGCATTTTGTGGTTTCTTCAGCAAATGGTTTTGCCTCAGGCCTGGGGAGGGCATCTAAGAGCTTTGACAGAATTCTGTCTTGTCTTTGGAACCTCATGGGTCACTTAGGTCAACAGCTCAGTGAGGGAAGGAACCGGTGACTGGGAACAATGGTTGTCAGACTCCTCAATTATTCAAAGGCTTAGACTCTCTCCCCTACTACTCATGGCCCCTCTTGCCAGATGACGCCCACTACTTGCTCAATAGGTTACAGTATGCTCATTAGGATTTTATGATTTTGAACCCAATTTGATTTAGTCTCATGCTTAAGCCATTCCCTTCCCCAATCCCTTACCCCTCATTCATAACCTCTCACTTCTTTCTACTAGTCTGTGTAGAGTTTATGGTTACTATGGTTAAGTATCCCATATGAGGGAGAATATGTTGTGTTTTGCTATCTGTTCATTTGAGATATCACTTAGTAGGATCTGTGCCAAGTCAGACCATTTTTCTGTAAATTTCGGTATGTCATTTTTCCTTTCAGCTGAATAGGATTCCATGGTGTAAATATACCAGAGTTTTAGTATCCATTCCTCCATGGAAAGGAATTTTTGTTGATTCTAATTCTTGGCTGTTATGAATTTAGCTGCTAGAAATATAGTTGCACAAATGTCTCTATCCTTATATGGAGACAACTTGAGGGTAGATGCCTAGTAGCGGGATAGCTGGGTCCATTGGTAGCTCTATGACCATTCTGTTGATGAGTCTCCACAGTGCTTTCCAAAGTGTTTGAACAAGCTTGCAATCCCACCAACAGTGAATGAGGTTTCTTTTTCCCCACATCTTCACCTGCAATTATTGTTGTTGTGTTTTATGATTGCCATTCTGAATGGAGTAAGGTGAAAACTCATTGTGGTCTTTATTTGCATTTCACTCATGCTTAAGGATGCTGAGCACTTTCTCAGGTGCATAAAGTCCATATGAGTTTCTTCCTCTGTAAATTCTCTGTTGAGTTCAGTGCCCCATTTTCTGAGATGGAAGTTTGAATTTTTGTTACTATTTTTTTTTGAGTCTCTGTACATTCTGGATATTAGGACTCTGTCTGAGTTGTAGCTGGCAAAAATCACCTCCCAGTTTGAAGGGGGGGTCTATTGGGTCTGATTAGGGTGTTTTTGTCTGTATAGAAGCTTTTAAGCCTGATCAGGTCCCATTGGTTATGTGACTGTTACACTTCCTGGGCTACTGGAAATTTTTTTTAGCAGTTTCAGTGTTTCAAGTCTGTTATTCAGGTCTTTTACCCATTTGGAGTTGATTCTTCTGCATGGAGAGAAATAATGCATTTTCTTCCTCTGCATGTTTTTACACTTTTCCAAGTACCATTTTAAAGGGGGCTCTTTTTTCAGGGACACTTTTTGGCATTTTTAAAAAATCAGATGATAGCAGCTCCCTGGGTTTTGGTCATCTGCTCTGTTCTATTGAGGTTTATGTTTGCTTTTGTGCCAGGACCATGTTGTTTTCTTATTTGGCTCTGTAATTTATCTTAAAATCATATATGTTAATACTGTTTCCTTTTGGCTCTCCATGGTGTTTTGTGTTCCCCAATGAATTGTAACTTAACTTTTTATTTTCCAATTTCAATGAATAGTGCGATTGGGATTGTATGGGGTTTGCATTAAATCTGTAGATTACATTTGGTAAGATAGACATTTTCACAATAGTGATGTTTTTCAGTCTTTGTCCATGGGATATCTTTCCATTTTCTATTTTCTTTCTTTCTTTTTGTCTTAGGCGTTTTAATGTTTAATTTTAGATATCCTAGGCTTCCAAGGTTAGATTTTTTTTCCCAAGGTGTTTTGACACAACTTTAAATAGAAATGTTTCCTTGCTTTCATCCTCAGCAAGTTTGTTGTTGTTATATAGAAAGGCTAAGGAACACTGTGTTATTTATAAATCCTTCTACTCTCATGAAAGCCACCTCTAAAAGTTTTTGATACATTCTTTAAGATTCCTTATGTATGGAATCATGTTATTTGCAAATAGCAACAATTTAGCTTCATCTTTTCCTTTTATTTGTCTCATGTCTAATTGCTCAAGCTTAGCCTGCCTGTACTATATTAAATGAAAATGGAGAAATCAAACACCCCTGTCTTGATCACGATTTTAATAGAAATTCTTCGGGTTTTACTCATTTAGTATAGTTATGGCTACAAGTTTTCCTATAGACTTTATGGTGTTGAGATGTGTCCCTACTATTTTGTATTTTGTCAGCCATTCTATCATGAAATGATATTGAATTATGTCAAATGCCATTTATGCGTCTATTGAGATGTTATAGTTATTTTTGACTTTGAATCAATTTATGTGGTATATTACATTTAGTGTTAGTGTACATTGAACCATCCCTGCATCTTGGGAATAAAACAGAATTATCTGGGTGAATGGTCATTTTGATGTATTCCTGTATTACATTTGCCAGCATTTTGTTGAGAAATTTTGCATCTATATAAATGTGTCTCATTGGTCTGTAATTTTCTGTTGTTTGTTTGTCTGGTTTTATTATTAGAATGATATGGCATCACAGAAGGAATTGCTTTGTATTATTAACATTCCGTGTTTTATGGAATAGATTGAGAAGCATTGGTGTTAAGTCTTCTTTGAAGGTTTGGAAGGATTCAATAATAAATGCATCTGAGCCTGAATTCTTTTAATTTTGGAGATCTTTTAAAATGGATTTACTGCTTTGATCTCACTGTTTTTATAGGTCTGGTTAAATGGCTTACTTTATCTTGCTTTAATCTTAGCCAGAGTTATATCCATCCATTTATTTTATAATTTTCAATTGAGTGACTAATGTAAAGGCTTTTAAGATATGCACTTATGATTTTAAATTTCACTGGTATCTGTAGTAATGTTGCCTTTTTCATCATATATTTAGTAAAGTAGACTGTACCCATGTACAGTAAATGTATGTTAAGAACTCAAATGTTCCTTTGTTGGATCATTCTCTAAGTAACGGAAAGTGACCCTCTTTATATCTTCTAACTAATTTTGGCTTGAAATCTATACCATCAGATAGAAATCTAACACCTGCATGTTTCCTAGGTTCATTTCATTCAGAATATTAACCATTTCCATCATTTCACCTTAAAGTAGGGATGTTGAGATAATTTTATATTAAGAATTATACTGAAAGTTGTGTGTTTATGATATTCATTCTTCTTGACTTTGTAGTCCTTGCTATTTTTCTATTACTCTCTTGCATTATCCAGTATTGACTTATTACATGACATATTCTTTCCTGTGGTCCCATGTTTGGGCTTTTCTTTCTCTTTAGACCAAAGGAGAAAAAGTTCTTACTCCTTCAACAACAGCAGATACAGACATCTGGATTGGCAATTTTTGTTTTGCAGAACTTAAAATACATCATTCCAATTTCCCCTGCCTTTCAAAAATGTGTTGAATTACCTGCTGTTATCCTGATGGATTTGCATTTATAAGTGACTAAATATATCTCTCTTACTGTATTCAATATATTTTATTGCTCTGTTTACTTAGTAGTTCAATAATAATTTTGTAGGGACATGTTCTTTGCTACTCTTGTCTGATATTGTCTAAACGTACCCTGGATACATGTTAATATCTTTTTTCCTATTTGGTAGAAATTTTATTCAGTGATTTGGTTTAAAAAGTACTTATTGTACCTTTAGATGAAAGTTATTCTTTTTCTCAACCCTGCGTTCTTAAACTTGATTTCTCCATAGTGTCCCAGATGTATTCTATTATCTCATATTAACCATATGTCACGATTCTTCTATCTCCTGTGGTAGGTTTGAAAACTAGCCTCCGGTGTTTTATTAAAATTAAACTTGTTTGTCCACATATATGGCAAGAAAATGTTACACAGGGTGAAAGTACTGGAGTACAGCCTAAGACGTTCCTGGGGATGGATCTGAATTCCATCCCAAAGATAAGGAGCGAATAGTTTTAGCTCTGGTGTGTTTGTTGTTTGCTGGTGTTGGTTCCTGTGCTTGCTTGTCATTCCAGCTGTTTGGCGGTTTTCACTGCTTGGATCTATAAAAGAGTGCCAACTCTTCTGCCATTGATGGAACTTCCCTATATCTGTAAACTGAAATAAATACCTTCCTCCCACAAACTGTCTCTGGTTTAAATATTCATCTCTGTAACATGGAGCTGATTACAACACTGCCCTTCATAATTTGTGGCTGTTTTTCTATTGAGTCACTGAGATCAAAATTCTAAGTCTAATTTATTTTTATTTCATTTACATTGTGTCATGGTTTATTCAGGTATCCCCCACAAATGAATGTGTTGTGAATCATTGATCCCTAGCTGATGGCAGTTTGGGTATTGGAACTTGTGTTTTTGAGTGTGGCTTTTGGGTATTTCAAGCACAGTTTTTTGGCACAGTGTATGGCACACCTTCTTGATGCTGTGTGCAGTGCTGTGGCAGAGGTGATGTCCACCCGTCTGATCATGCCATCATTTTCCCTGCCAGGGCGGTGAGATAATTGTTGTGGACAGCAGACTGAGAAATTTTCAATCAAATGTTTTACAAGTTGCTTATCTTTCATCCAGGTGTCAAAGCAGGAATCAATAGGCAATATTCCAAGACATACTTTTTATTTACATTTTTATTATAATTTACATGCCATGAGTTATGGTGTGGCTGGGGAATGACTACATTTAATATTCTTCATAAAGAATGTCAACATTCATTTTGCTATGTCAACATTCATTACATAATTTCAATGTTATGGTTTGTTTGATACAGTAATTTTTTAAACTTAGTCTATTGTTAATAGTTAGAAACACTCTATGAACAAGTCTTCTGGTTGTTTCTGATTCATGAATTTTTACTATGTCTGTGTAAACAAGTCTACATAAAAACTCCAGAGGATCAGAATCGACGGAGCTTCTAGATGGCTAAATTCACTAAGGTTCTTGGAGCCTAGAGGGAATGGAAACCCCTCACTCCTACTTTATTCCTCACTCTAATCTGTCATCTTCAGCCCTTGTAATATACTTCACAATATATAATTAATAAGTCAAAAATAATTTTTCCATGAGAACAAATGATTATTTCATTCAAAGTGAGGTTTTACTTTTTGCCAGTGAAAGGTGTGAAACACCCCATTTAGAAATTGACTATTAAGTACTGTGCAAAATCATTTTTGTAATATCAAAATGATCACCTAAGAGCTGAGGAGAGGCATGTTTTATATATACTACAAATATACTTGAGCTAACCCTTTTGGAGCCTTCTCTTAAGAGTTAAACTGATGGTGGCACGTGTCTGCATCTGAATTCCTATCACTCAGCAGCTAAAAAGCAAACTGCAAGAGAGGACAGACAGGACAGCACAGCGAGCTTCTTTCAGGTGTGAGGGCAGCCAGAGCCACACAGGGAGCTTGTGTCAAATGCGAGGACAGCGAGAGTGGCACTGAGAGCTTGTGTCATGTGTGATGACAGCCAGAGATGCACAGACTGGGAGCTTGTCACAAGGAAATACAAAATTACACAACAAACAAAAACAATCTGGAATGTCTTCAAGCAGATTAGGGATGACCTGTACATTGGTTCCTGTGTAAGAAAACCCAGTGTGTTGCTCCTTATACATTTTATATAGTTTTTCAGTTTAGGCAACAGACAGATAAATCATTCAGTCTGTGACATCATGAAGGATGAAGGCTCATCCTACAGAGAAAAGAAAAAGTCTGTTTGGATAATAGTTTATAAGAAATAGCTAAATTCAATTAAATTACTCTAAATGTCAACCCTTCTTTTCATGGTCCTCCCCAAGAAGCCTCAAGTAATTGCTTCATGCTCAGATACCTTAGCATTGGCATATAAAATTTAGGAGAAATAAACTAGTATTTAAGATTTGGGGCCAATAAAATTAAACTGGCCTACTAGTAACGTTGGTTAATTGGGGGGAGTATGTTACCCTAAATAAATTTCCCACAGTTGCCACTGGACAACTTGAGACAAACATAACTACAGGGCTGGAGAGATGGCTCGCTGGTGAAACTTGCCTGATTGCAAACCGTGATGGCCAGGGCTCAGTTCCTCAGTATTCACATGAAGCAGCAGCACACACAAAGTGGCACAT
>PVHP010033963.1:0-19349 GCA_004024765.1 Zapus hudsonius
GGTTACAAAAACAAGACAGAATTCTGTCAAGGCTCTTGAATGCTCTCCCCAGGCCTGACCTGAGGCAAAACCCTGTTGCTGAAGAAACCACAGAATACCATCCTTTAGCATCGAGAGACCCTTCGAGGCCTGGAATGGTAATCAGATCCCAGATTGCAGTCAGTGCAGTGCTGGAAGACACTACACAAGCTGCCAGGGGAAGCTGAACAATGACAGCTGGTGTAAACAGACCAATGGCATGAAATACAGTCTGAGGCCGCGAGTAGGCTGACCACACCTCCTATGGGGAGAGAAAAGGAAACCAAGAAAGGAGCACGTGTGCAATGGAGGAGCCTGAGCCTGGGGGAGACAATCAACAGCTATTAAATTCGGCCAAATATTCCACTCAGTGAGGGGGAACCCTTGATTGGAACCGGGGATTCAGCGCGATATGCAACGGATCACATACTCTTGGGCTACCAAGAAAAGATGCACTATGCGAGTGACTGCCGGGGAGGCTTTTAAAAAGAGAAGCTAAGTAATCCAGATAGTTGTATATTTGTTAATGGATATTGACCTCATTCTCCGATGGAGATTGTGTTTGTATTTTTCAGGATACAGTGAGGGAGCTGTGGACCATATAATCCCTACCAACCGACTGCAGGCAGAAAGCTGAGATCCTGGCATGAGATGAGCCACCACAGTCATACGGGGGAGGATTCATACGGAACCCCACAGAGAATGATTGGATGTACAAGGGACCCACAGCCATAGCCATCCAATCAACAAAAGATAAGCCAGTGTGACAGAAACCAAGGACTCTCGACACAAAAACCCCTAAGCTCACAACACCATAGCAGCCTCAATACTCGCCCACCACGACTCAGGTAACTGAGCGGAAGAGGGGGCGGAAAGATTGTGAGAGCCGTGGTGGGGGAGAATAGCAGAGACCTGGCAACCCTCAGTAACTAAACACTTGAGACATGAGAGCTCGGCCGAAGAATGAGCTATGCATGGTCCCCTACTACAAAGACTGATACAGATGCCCACGGAGGAGGATATCCAGCTGACTGGGGATGGGGAAGGGGGGCAACAGGGTATTGGGGATAACAACTCATGGTTCGCCCACTAAACAATGTAACTCATTATGAACAATAAAAAAAAAGAAATTTGTATCTCATTTAACCTATATGGATCTCACTCTCCAATGGAGTTTCTATATGTATTTTTCAGAAGGAAGTGAGAGAGCTGTGGCTATTCCAACTGTGCTGATGAGCCTGAGGTGGAAGGCTGATATCCCAGCAAGAGATGAACCACCCCAGGTCTATTATGTAGGTCCCAAATGAAACACTTGAGAGAGTGGTGGGACAAGAAATAGATCTATAACCCCAGCAAATCAGTCATCCTAGGATAAATCAGTGAAACAGACAACGACTTCCAACACAACTTAAAGTAGAAACAGAGAGACTCTTAAGTTCACAACAATAAGACAGAGTTAAAACTCACCCTCCATGACTCAGGGAACTGAGAAGAAGAGCTGGCAGAAAGATTATAAGAGCCATGGTAAGAGAGATTTCCTAGAGATATTACCTCCCTCAGCTACAACATATAAAGGGGGAAGCAACCTGGCTGCCTCCTGTGCTATCCATTATCCCTAAACACATAGATGGATCCAGTGTGTTCACTGAGGTGGATACCCAATGGATTGGGGACAGGTAGCAGGGAAATAGGGATACCAACACAATATTTGCTTATATAATGTATCTAATTTTGGACAATAAAGATTTAAAAATTAAAACAAAATGTATCATGTGTGTGTGTGGGGGTTGCATTTGTGTATGTGTGCACGCACACAAACATGCTTACATAAGGACTGCAAACAGAAGAAGAAAAGCATGTGCAATTTTTTTCCTTAAATATATGTTTATTGTCCATAATGTGTTACATTATTCAATGGGCAAAAAATGAGTTGTTATCCCCAATTCCCCAATGCCCCCCCATCCCCTATCAGCTGGATATCCTCCTCCATGTACCATCTGGATCAGTCCTTGTGGCAGGGGACCCTGGATAGCATAGTAATCAGCCTGGTCCTCCTAGCCCTAGTGTGTTGTTGAAGTGTGCCATGCCTCTGGATAGTCTCCCCCACCACGGCTCTTACAATCTTTCTGCACCCTCTTCCTCATAGTTCCCTGAGTCATGGTGGATGAGTATTAAGGCTGCTTTAAGATCATGAGTTTAGCGGTCTTTTTGTCGAAGATCATTGGTTTCTGTCTCACTGGCTTATCCTGTGTAGATTGAATGTATGTGGTTGTGGGTCCCTCTTTCCTCCCGTCCTTCTCTGCGAGGTTCCATATGGATCCTCCATGTTATGACTGTGGTGGCTCCTCTCTTGCCAGAATCTCAGGTATCGGCCTACAGTCGGTTGGAAGGGTTAGATAGGCCCCAGTTCTCTCGTTGCATCCTGAAAAATACAAGCACAATCTCCATCGAAGAGTGAGATCAGTGTAGGTTAACAAATATACACATTTCTGGTTTACCTAGATTCTATTTTTAGTAGCCTCCCTGTCAATCGCTCCCATAATGCACCTTGTCTTGGGAGACCAAGAGTACAGGATCCGGTGACTATCGCCCTGAATCCCAAGTTCCAGACAAGGGATCCCCCTCACTAAGTGGAAAATTGGCCGAATTTGAAAGCTGTTGATTTTCTCCCCAAAGCCCAGGCTCCTCCGTTGCACAAGTGCTCCTTTCTTGGTTTGCTGTTCTCTCCCAGTAGGGGATGTGGTGAGACTACTCATGATCTCATATTGTGTTTCCTGTCAGTGGTCTCTGTTTACTCCAGCTGTTGTTGATCATTTTCCCCTGGCAGCCTGTGCAGTGCCTTTCAGCACTACACTACCTGCCTTCTGGGGGCTGGATATCGTTCCAAATATTGAAGGGTCTCTCAATGCTGGTTGATGCATTCTATGGTTTCTTCAGCTACAGGGTTTTGCCTCAGGCGTAGGGAGGGCACCCAAGAGCTTTGACAGAATTCTGTCTTGTTGTTGGAATCTCATGAGTCGCTTTGGTCAACAGCTCAGTGAGGGAAGGAACCCGTGGTTTGAACCAGGGTTTGTCAGGCTGATTTAATTATTCACAGACTTAGACTCTCTCCCCTAACACTCATGGGCCTTCTTGCCAGATGACGCTCACTACTTACTCAATAGGTTACAATATGCTTGTGAGGATTTTATGTTTTTGAACCTAATATGGTTTACCCTCAAGCTTAAGCCATTCCCCTCCCCTCATCCCTTACTGCTCATTCATAACCTTTCACTTCTTACTACTGGTCAGCAAAAAGAACACGGTTATCTTGGTTAAGGACCACATATGAGGGAAAATATGCGGTGTCCAATTCTCCGTTCTTTTGAGTGTTCACTGAATAAGATCTGCTCGAAGTCAGACGATTTTTTTCCTAAATTTTGATATGTCATTTTTCCTTTCAGCTGAGTAAAATTCCATCATGTAAATATACCACAGTTTCTCTGTCCATTCCTCCATGGATTGGCATTTGGGTTGATTCCAATACTTGGCTATTATGAATTGAGCTGCTATAAATATAGTTGTACAAATGTTTCTGTGTCGAGATGTGACATCTTGCAGGTAGATGCCTAGTAGAGGGATAGCTGGGTCCATTGGTAGTTCTATGTCTATTGTGTTCAGGAGTCTCCACACTGCTTTCCATAGTGGTTGAACAAGTTTGCAATCCCACCAGCAGTGAATGAAAGTTCCTTTTCCCTGCATCCTGACCAGCAATGATTATTGTTGGTTTTCTTTATTATTGCCATTCTGACCGGGGTAAGGTGGTATCTCATTGTGGTTTTGATTTGCATTTCCCTGATGCTTAGGGATGCTGAGCACTTTCTCAGGTGAGAAAAGGCCATTGTGTTTCCTCCTCTGTGAATTCTCTGTTGAGATCAGTGCCTCATTTTGTGAGGGGGCAATTTGGGTTTTTGCTATTAATTTTTTTTTTTTTTTTGAGTTCTCTATAGGTTCTGGAAATCAGGCCTCTGCCTGTGTTGTAGCTGGCGAAAATCATCTCCCAATTTGAAGGGGGTCTATTGACTTTGAGAAGTCAATATATACAGAAGCTTTTGAGCCTGATCAGGTCCCATTGGTTAAGTGACTGTTGCACTTCCTGGGCTACTGGAGATTTGCTCAGGAAGTTGTTCCCTACTCCTATCTCATGTAAGGTTCCTCCAACTTTTTCTTCCAGGGTGTTCAGGGTTATAGGCTTGATATTTAGGTCTTTGATCCATTTGGATTTGATCTGTGTGCATGAAAGGAGTGGGTCTAATTTCATTTTTTACATGTGTTTATCCAGTTTGTCCAGCACCATTTGTTGAAGATGCTATCTTTGGCCCAGCATACATTGTTGTCACCCTTGTCAAAAACTAAGAAACTGAAGTTATTTGCATTAAAGGCTGGGTCTTCAATTCTATTCCACTGGTTAGACTGTCTGTTTTTCTGCCAATACCATGCTGTTTTAGTTACTATGGCTTTGTAGTATGTTTTAAAGTCAGGTATGGTGATACCTCCTGCATAATTTTTCTGCTCAGAATAGTTTTAGCTATTCGATGTCTCTTACTCTTCCAGATAAATTCTGAGATATCATGTTGAGCTATAGGCCATCTATGCCTATTCGTTCTAGGGTTTTGAACATGAAGTGGTGTTGAATTTTGTGAAAAGCCTTCTCAGAATCAATTGAGATGACCATGTGGTTTTTGCTGTTGAGTTTGTTAATGTGGTGAATTATATTTATCGATTTGTGAATGTAGAACCATCCCTACATCCCTGGGATGAATCCGACTTGGTCAGGGTGAATTATAGACTTGATATGGGTTTGTATTCGGTTTGCTAGGACTTTGTTTAGCATTTTTGCATCCAAGTTCATCAGGGATATGGGCCTGTAGTTTTATTTCTTTGTTACATCCTTTCCTGGTTTGGGAATTAGGCCAATGGCAGCTTCATAGAAGGAGTTTGGGAGCCTACCCTCTTTTTCTATGTCCCTGACAAGCTTCAAAAATAGAGGTTTCAGTTCTATGATGAAGGTTTGGTAGAATTCAGCTGAGAATCCATCTGGACCTGGGCTTTTCCGTTTCAGGAGGTTCTTGATTACCGATTCAATATCTGTGATTGTTATCAGATGGTTTAAGATCTTTATCTGCTCTGGTATGAGCTTTGGAAGTTGGTAGGTGTCCAGGAATTTATCCATTTCTTCCATGTTCTCTAATTTTGTAGAGTATAGGTTTTGGAAGTATGACCTGATGATACATCCAATCTCTTCAGGATCTGTTGTGATCTCACCCTTGTCATTTTTTATTTTGTTAATTTGGGCCTTCTCAGTTTTTCATTTGATTAAGTTGGCCAGGGGTTTGTCAATCTTATTGACTTTTTCAAAGAACCAACTCTTTGTTTTGTCAATTTTTTCAATCATTTTCTTAGTTTTCAATTCATTATTCTCAGCTCTGATCTTAAGTATTTTCTTGTGTCTCGAGTTCCTAGGGTTGGATTTTTCCATCTGTTCTAATGACCTTAGGTATGAGGATAGTTGGTTGATTTGAGACCTCTCTGTCTTTGTTATGAAGGCATTTAGTGCAATGAATTTCCCCCTTAGAACTGCCTTCATTGTGTCCCACAAGTACTGAAAGGATGTGTCCTCATTATCATTTGTTTCTAGGAAGTTCTGGATTTCCTGTCTGATTTCTTGTTTGACCTATTCATTGTTCAGGAGCGAGTTGTTCCATCGCCAATTTCTAGTAAAATTTTTGGATCATCTCCCATTGATAATTTCTAGCTTTAATGGATTGTGATCTGATATGATGCAGGGGATTACATTGATCTTTCTGAATTTGCTGAGGTTTGATTTATTGCCCAGTATATGGTCAATTTTGGAAAAAGTTCCATGTGCTTCTTGAGAAGAATGTGTAATCTACGTCCTTGGGGTGAAATGTTCTGTAGATGTCTGTTATCCCTAGTTTGTCAATGGTGTCATGTAGCAGCTTGATTTCCCTGCTTGTCTGTTGTTTGTACGATCTGTCTAGGGATGACAGTGGAGTGTTAAAGTCTCCTACTATGATGGTGTTCGCATCTATATCTGCTTTGCTTTTCAGTAATTTATGCCTAATGAACTGAGGGGCCTTTGCATTTGGTGCATACATATTTAGTATAGTGATGTCTTCTTGCTGTATTGTTCCCTTGACGTTGCATTTGGTGCTTACATATTTAGTATAGTGATGTCTTCTTGCTGTATTGTTCCCTTGATGAGTAGAAAGTGGCCATCATCGTCCTTTTTTATTGCTGTTGGCTTAAAGTCTATTTTGTCAGATATTAGAGTAGCCAAGCCTACTTTTTTATTTTTCCCACATGCCTGGAAAATTGTTTTCCACCCTTTTATTCTCAGTAGGTTACTGTCTTTAGTGATAAGGTGTGTTTCTTGTAGGCAACAGATGGAAGGATCCATTTTCCTGATCCAACCTGCTATCTTGTGTCTTTTTATAGGAGAGTTGTGTCCATTTACATTCAAAGTTATAATTGTGACGTTTGCCATATTGCAGAGAATATGGAGGTTGGTATCTGAGCTGTTGCTGCTCTTTTGTGTTACCTTGTTTGTTCTCTGTTCCTTTCCTGGGGTCGGTTATTTGTTTCGTCTGCAAGGGATATCCCATGAAGTATCTTTTGCAGGTTTGACTTTGTGCTCAAGTAATTGTAAAGCTGATTAGTCTCGTGGAATACTTTAATTCCTCCTTTAGGCCTAGAATCGCTTTGTTGCAAGCTCTCCTGGCTTTTAAAGTTTCTATGGAGAAATCTGAAGTGATTCTGATGGGTTTTCCTTTATAGTTGAGTTTCCTTTCTCTTGTTGCTCTAAACACTCTCTCTTTATCCTCAATGTTGGCATTGTAACTAAGATATATCTTGGGGTGTTCTTCCTTTGATCCAATTTGGGGTCCTCCATATCTCTTTTGGTTGTACCGGATTATCTCTTGCCAAGTATGGGAATTTTTCTTGAATAATTCGGTTGAAAATATTTTCTATGCCCCTCGTTTGGTTTTCTTCTCCTTCTGGGATCCCCATGATCCTGAGATTAGGTCTTTTTATGGTATCCCACATTTCCCTTGAGTCTTGTTCACTTGCTCTTTTGAATTTTGTCAAGTTTCTGATTTCCTTTGAATTCTCCTCTGTTCTGTCTTCCATGTCTGAGGTTCTGTTTTCCCATTGATTGATCCTGTTGGTAAGAGATTCTAGGGATGTTCTTATTATTTCAATGTGGTTTTTGTTTTCTGCAACTTCTTTCTGGGTTGCTTCTATTATCCTGTTGAGATGTGATTTTATTTCAAGGTTTGATTTAATTACTTCTTCCTGAAAATTTTTATATTTGCAGATGTCTTCGGTTAATTTGTAAAGCTGGTTTTTGATACCTTCAGTTTGTTGGCTTGTCTTTAATTCTGATATGTCTCTTCTGATGTCCATTTGGTTCTCCTCTAATATATTAAGCCTGGTGGCAAAGCTAATGAGCTGACCTTGTACCCATTCAATATGTTGGTCCATCTTTTCTTGCATGACTAACATTAAGTTCTCCTTAGGACCTGTGTCAGCATAATTGGAGTTTAGTGTCGTGTCATCCTGGTCCTGCTTCTGCTCTCTCTCCTTAGTGGTGTTGTTGTTGTCATTTGTTGCAGTTTCCTCAGCTGGTGTAATATTCTTGCGTTGAGGTCTGCCCATTTGGATTCCACTTGAGGTGGTTGGTGGAATGCCTTTGAGATATCTACAGGGGGTCGGTGGTTGTGCGGGATGGCATAGTGCAGTGGGCAGTGGGACAGGTTCAGTTGTTGGGGCTGTGGGTGTTGATGGTTGTGGGGAGGGTAGCATACCCCCGGATGTTATGGGTATGGGGGGTAAGGCCACCAGATTAGGCAGGCCAGGGGAACAGGCCCACAGAAGTCTGCAGTCTCAGGGGATGGGGTCAGCGGGGGAGTGACGGGGGTTGAGGCTGCTGAGATCCCTGAAACTTGTGTTGCTGGGATCTCTGGGTGCAGATAGAGGGGCTGATGGGTTCCTCAAGCGCAGAAAAGGAGTGGGGCAGATGTATTGGAGACTGGAGGTGTGGGAAGGGGCTATGTAAGAACCCCAGGTTGAATGGGTGAAAGAGAAAGAAAAGAAAAGAAAGAAAAGAAAAGAAAGAAAAAAAAGCATTAAAAACCAAAATAAACAAGAAGACCGAGTAGCGAGGGGTGGAGGGGCACGGCAGACGCGCTGGAGGCCGGAAGGCGGGAGGAGAAGCTACGAAGGAGCCCCTGGTCCCGGTGAAAGAGAAAGAAAAGAAAAAAAAGGTGAGGGGGGAGTGGCACAGCAGACACGCTGGAGCCTGCAGGGCAGGGGGAGGGTCTATGTACCGATGGCCGATGGAGAAAGAATATTAATATAAGAAATAAAATAACTGACAAAAAGTTGAAAAAGAAAGACATGCAAGTGCCCAGGACGGGCAGGATAGACAGAGGTCAGGAGGGTGGGGGCTGAAACACAAAGAAAGCTGAAGGAAAGCCTCAGGCGCCGGCGGGCAGAAGCTGTTCTGGCACAGCCTGCCTGGACGACTCACTGCCTCCTGCAAGCGCTGGTCCACGCTAGTGGCTTCCAGTCGTGTGGATCCTGTGCTCGGAGGTGCCTGGAATTTAGTGGCGTGGGCGCAGCTTTTGTCCACGATCTGGATCCCTGCTGAAAACCCTGGCCCTTATTTCCCGAGGTGTATGGCGTGTCTGCTAGTCAGTCATCTTCCCCGGAAGTCCGCATGTGCCATTTTTTGAGACTGGGTTTGCATTAGTGCCTGGGGAATCAATCTTGGGGCAGCAGGCTTTGTAAGCAAGTACCTTCAGACACTGAGATATCTCCCCAGGCTTTGGTGATTTGTTTTTTAATTCAAAGAGTTAAATTAGGGTTATTTTCATTGGGAGATTATTTCCTGGAATACAGGCAAATTACCAGGGGCTATGCCATTAAAGAATATAACTCCCCTTCTCCCAACAACTATTACATATTGATAGCTACTCTGGGGGCAACAGGGTGTTGGTATTGCTTAAGGAGGGCATGGAGGACAAAGGGTTAAGACGGTGTTGAAGAATGAGGTCAGAAACCCCGGTGGCTAACCTGGTAAGCGTTTCCCTATCTCCACCCTCAAGTCTGAGACTCCCAACCCCCAAAAAAGCATGCCACATAGACCCAGGTTTGCACCCCAGCTGTGCCTAGAAGGTGGCAGTTCCTCTACCCCCACCATCTGATACGTGCCCAAGCTCACATCCACATGCAAAGCAGGTATTCACAGGTTGCTGATTTCTGCCAATCTCTGTTGTCCATTTCTTTCCCTCCCTCCTCCTCAATTTCTATTTAACCCACGATGCTGCTATAATAAAATGGGATTACTTGTCATGCTTTTTCCCGGGTCTATACCCGTTATTCTCTCTGGAGAGATGAACTAAACACACACAGAGCTGTAACACTTCCGCGGGCTCTCAGGCTCACGGACATTCCTCCATGGGTGCCCGGTATCAGGTCGCCACCACTGCCATTGCCGCAGCCAGAGCCATCAGAGCCACTGCTGCTCGGAGCATGCCAGCTCCCTCCCTCCACATGGTCCCCTCCCTGCCACCACCATGGAGCATGCCTGCGCCCCGGTGCTAGCCGGCCAGCAGCACACCTGGCCCGGGACAGCAGCCGGCCCAGCCTCCCCCTGCATGTTCTCATCTCCACTCTGCCTGCCCAGCCCAAAAGCCCCAGACAGACTCCAAGATCAGCGGACCCGTTCCTGTTCCTTCTTTTTTTTTTTTATTAAAACAGCAACATCCATTTTGAAATGCTGATAAATTCCTTCTTTTGAAGGAAATGTCAGCAGCTATGAGTTCTGGAATGTAAAAGCTGTGTTGTGTTCAGAAGACTGCATTCTACAGCAATACCTTCCATCCTCTGACTCTAACATTCCTTTGGCTCCTCTCTTTCAAATGTTTCCTGCGTCTTAGAGCTGTCTCATTTAGGGTTGAACATACAATTTTCACTTATGTGTGCTATTTTGCCAGATATATATCTCTGTGTTACCCTCTGCCCACCACAAAAACCAACTTCTATGCTCATTGCTGAGAATAGGACTAATCTCCGGGAACAAGCATAAATGTTTTGATGGAAGTTTGACATCCTGTTCATTTAGCATAGCAAATAGGGCATAGGGACATAGGGACATAGGCTTATGTCCCTAGCCACATACTTTTAGCAATGTTTATAGTATCAGGGATGAATTCAAGCTGTTGATTACCTCCATAATGACCACTTTTTTCACGGAAGTTTGCTTTTGCAGTGGGCATGGTCTGTCTGTCTGTCCTATTAGCACAAGACCAGTAGTAGCTTCCCTTCTTAGGCTTATGATTATATATGCAAAGAGCCACAATTTTCTATTTTCTTGGTAGTAAAGACTGTTTTGTTTCTTATGCAGTGTGGTAAAGGCAATCCAGGGTGTTGTGCTTGTCAAGCAAACACTCTGCTTCTGAGCTAAACTGTTATTGATGACACAAAATTTAATGCAAAATATTTAAAAAGTTAACATAAGAATTGTTAATTCAACCAGCAATAATTAAATGTCTATAATATGTTAAATACATATTGGTGGAAATACCAGGACAAGTATAGCATATCCATGCCATAGAGAAATAATTACTTGTGTGACAAGGACTTTAGCAGAAGAAAAAGTGAAGTGTCTTGGATTGAAGAGTAAGAAATAGAAATAGCTGTACAACAGTATCAGAGTGGCATATTGTAAAGAGGACTGGGTATGGGGTTAGCAATTAGTAGTTTGGGGTTTGAGTCCTGATTGATTATATCCTTTTAAAAATAGAAAATCATATCGGAAGAAATAATTTGTCCAAATTGCAAGGTAGGGATATTGCTATGAGAGGATGGTCCTGTAAATCCTCCTAGTCCATGTTCCTTCCACTGCCTGATTTCTGGCAGTGTCTAAATTCTTAGAATAAAGACATTTTCTCAGATACATATTTTAAACAAAGGGAGAGAGAAGAGAGAGAGATAACAGCTATATTTTCTTGGATCACAAGGTTTGTGCTAAGTGAGGATGACAGCATGTGCTTAAAAGTTACAGCTTACCTATCATTAAATATTAAAAAGACATTGTCTTTAGCAGTCTTGTGGATCTGAACACAGGAAGACTTCTCAGCTAAGGCAATTTTGATGGAAGCTAGAGGTGTATGAATGCTTTATTGCAAAATACAAAGTAAAATTACCTTTGTCACAAAAAAAGTAATCTTACTTAACTCACCCCCAAACCTTAGCAGTACACCATGGTCATTTGTAATCAATCAGGCATAGGCATTTGGGACCAAGAACTTTCCTCCTTCCTTCCACACCTCACCCACCATACGATAATAATGGGTTGATTTCCAACCTGTTATATTTTATCTTTGGGGATATTTCATTAGGCATATGAAAGCAATAAACTTATATTGGGAATCTGTTCTAATTTTAAAGGAGAAAAAAGGCATAATATCACAGTTTTAAAAGTCCTCCCTAATAGGAATTTAACACACTATATAAAGTGACATTTTTGTCACAATTTCCCTTCTCTCCCCACCACCAAAAGTGAGTTCATTAATGGACTAATTCATGGAAAAATTTCACCTCACTTTTAATGCTCTTCTACTATGGGAACCAAGAACAACAGTATTAAGAACACTTTGATATACCTAAAGATCACTAGGACCAAGGGCCTTCTTTCATTCACTGACAGATATTAATTGCCATTCACATTTATTTTATGATATGTTTTTTTCTGTTTTTCATATATTATATTTTACTTTGAATTTTCACACAGATGAATATTAATATTTCTACAATTCTGCATTTGAGCAAATGAGGTTAAGGACACTGGATAGCTTCTTCACAGTTACACAACCTGTAAGAATATGAGGGTAACTCAAAAACCCTCTACTCATGGATTTGATAAAAAAATGAATGTCTTTGCATTAAAGTACAAATGTCTCTTAGCTGTTGTCCATGCACTTTGGGACTCTCAGATCTAACTCATGGTACTGTTATTAAATTCAAATTTAGCAACAAAAGTTTCACTTTATTAGAAGTTCCGGGTTTATTTTAGCTGAAACATGGACTTGAGTTATTGCTGGTTTTGATTAGCAATGTATTACTAACATCAATCCATAATCCAATCTATAACTTAAGCTATGAATACAGATATTCTTAGATGTCCTCTTTCCTCCTTCTTGTGCTTCAATTCTTAATTCTTCAAATTCTTATTTGGATATACGATAAATTAAAATTAATTTTTTTCTAAAAATCCAGATGTGGTGGTGCATGCTTGTAATTTCAGTACTCTAGAAGTGGAGGTAAGAGGATTGCCACAAATTTCAGGCAAGACTGATATATACAGTGAGTTCAAAGCCAGCCTGTGCTATATAGCAAGACACTGTCTCAAGCATGTGCCTTAGAGTATTCAAGAATTTTTTTGACATTTTAGCATGCAAAGAGTTATTGCTCACCTTCTATAATAATATTGAAAAAGTTTTTAAATCAATAAACAATGTAAATGCTTCTAATAATATGGCAGCCTAAAATATTTCCTTTAAATTTTCCTACCGAAACTTAGGGATTCAGATTTTACTTTTATACCATTTGGGATTTCTTAGAGAAATGGCTGATTCAAGTACTGAGGAAGGAATTATATGACATGGTTCTGTAATTACTTATAAAGCTAAAGGTTAAGACAGTGTTCAACAAGTAATTACAATGATGAAGTATATCAAAGAGACAGAAATAAGAAGAAAGAGCTCCCAATGGCTAAGGGTGGAACATTTCAGTAACAAAGCCCACAGTATAATATATTTATACACACACATGTCTATATTTTATAAAAATTGAATCTACCATGCAGAGGAATCAAAATAATTCATATACCTTACTCTCAACAATATAGAACCCAGCTTCTTTCTCTTTAAATATGGATTATGCCTAGTGATTTGCTTCAAACAATGAAGTGTGGGAAGGAAGGGGTGAATAAGAATAACTTTATTGTGGAGAAGCCTGACAAACACTACCTTGTCCAAATGATCAAGGTCATCATCAACAGTGAACAGTCATATTAATAACGTACACCATTTATGTGATGTGCAGTTCAATTGCAATCCAATTATGACAAAAAGAAAAGGCAAATCCCCTTAGGATATTCTACAAAATCTATGACCAAGTATTCCTTATAATTGTCACTATCATCAAAAGCAAAGAAAGTTTAAGAAACTATGACAGCATGACTGTCATCTGGCTCCCTGAATGTAATCCTGGAACAGAAAAATAACATTAGGTAAAAAGCAAACAAATCTGAATGTAGTGTGGACATTAATAAATAATGTGTCAAGGGCTGGAGAGATGGCTCAGCGGGTAAGGCACTTGCCTCCAGTGCCTAAGGCCCCGGGTTCAATTCCCCAGGACCCACATAAGCCAGACCCACAAGATGGTGGCCTGATGTTCTCTCTCTCTCTCTCTCTCTCTCTCTCTCTCTCTCTCTCTCTCTCTCTCTCTCTCTCTCTCTCTCTCTCTCCTTGAAAATGAATAAAATAAAATAAAAATAAATAAATAAATAAACAAATAATGTGTCAAAATTGGTTCATTAATTGTCATAAATGAACCATAATAGCACAAGATATTAATAGTAGACAAAACAATGTTAAATATATGAAAAATCTCTCTACTAGCTTTGTATTCTTTTTTTACAAACTTAATGTATTTTTAAAATAAGATATTTAACAAAACAAACTGAAGGCAATTCAAATCATGTTCCACCAGTAGGGGTAAAAGAATGGCAATGACTGCTGTGGCATGCATTCAATGTGCCATTCTGCCCCCATTTGCAAACCTCTGTTTGATCCCCGTATCTTGTTCTGCTCAAGTAACCCATTAACATGAAACATGATCAATGTGAAGGTCTGTGCTCTACACAAAAACTAAAGAGGCACAACTTCAGCCACCAAAAAAAAAAAGAATGGCAATGAAATATAGAAATAAAAATATCATTTTGGCTACTGGCAAATAGCTGTTAAAGCAGCCAAATCTGAATCTGGTTTGAAAAATGTCAAACCCATTTGCATCATTTTCCTTGATTCAAGTTAGCATATGGATAGCAATGTAGCTGGCTAAAGTAGCTTCTACAGTATGCTCCTGTATGCCTCTCCTTCCTCTACTTTTTACCACACTCCCAAACACCTTCAGAAGCCAGCAGGAAGGAGAGGGTTATTGCATTATTAGATTTGTGACAATTTTTTTTTGAGACGGCCACTGGACAATGTGGGACAGGGTTGAAATCCAAGCATAGGAGGTATGTGATGATGAACTGTATGTTGCAGTGGAAGCCCCGGGATTTTAGAGATGCCAAAACTATGGAATGACAGCCAAAAGCAGCTGTTTGCTCTTGATTAGATGAATTGTATCATTTTTTACAATAAATTATGCGAATACCTTACCCAAATTATGCTTACATGAAGTACAGAAGAGGAGAGGTAGGCAGCTAATGCTAGCTAATTAGTGGTTATTTTTGATCCCTACCAGTAAACAAACTCTATTGACAACAAATGGAATTTTGTTGATGATATATGTGTTGGTTTGAATGAAATATTCCTCATAAACTCATGTGTTTTGAATGATTGATTATTCACCAACTGGTGGCAATTTAGGAGATGAAGCCTTGCTGGAAAAAGTGAGTTGTTGGGGATAGGTACTGGTATGTAACCCAGCTTCCCTTTTGCCATAGCTCACCTCAGTCTTTTGCTGCATTTTACCAGCTGCTGTGGCAAGAAGTGATGTCCAGCCTCTGATCTGCCACCCTTTCCTTGCCATCATGAACCTTCTCATCAAGACTATAAGCCAAAACACACTTTTCTTTTTATAAGCTGGATGTGGTTGAGTGTTTTGTCCGAGCAATGAGAAAGTAACTACAACATAAAATTGATAACAGAGAAGTGGGTTTATTGCTTTCAGAGATTTGACCATATGGCTTTAGGAACTGATTTTCAAGAGGAATGTGGAAGGATTTTAACTTTGGATTAAGAGACACCTTGCATTTCTGCAAGCAGACCTTTATGGACCATTATGTTGAGAGTTGAAAAATCTAAATGCATAAATAACATTGGCCTGCAGAGGCATGGCTTATGATTGGAAGAAGAGCTTTCTCCAGAATGCACTAGAGGCAGTTTCTATGAGAGGATGGTTATGTTCTTCCCATGTCCTCAGAACTTAAGCAAAGCTGAATTTAAAGGTAATGCACTGCTTTGTTTAGTGGAAGAAACAGCAGAATGGTATGAAGGATATAAGTAACACAGAAAGAAACGTCAATTTCAGGCTGGAGATGGCAGCCTGGTTCAGCTGCAATTGTTTAAGAGATTGTCTTCATTGATATTTGGCTATCTGTTCTGCATTGGAGCCAGAAGAGTGCTGATTCTCTTTTGGTAGTGGATTTGGAGTTAGGACAAATGCAGGAAAGAGAGGGTCACTGAATTTTCATGGCAGTTGTTTTGAAAATGTTTCCTAGGCGATATAGAGCAGGGTCATACTCCCTGAATAGAGGCCATGACATGGAACTGTGGGTTGCACTGGAGACACCAGGAATTTGGAAATGCTATCACTGTGAGATAGCTCCCAGGAAGCACTGCTAGATCAGGATGAAGTTTTCCCCAGGCTGTAGGCAACCCAGGAGAAGTGATGGAATTGAAACCACAGGGACTTTATCGCAGTTTCTAGATGACAGATAAGGAACTTCAAGATTTGATATTTTTCCCTGCTTGGTATAGACATTGTGTTGGTCCTTGCTATGCCTTATTTGGCACTGGAAATGTTTACTTTGTGCCATTATGTGTATTTAACTTGTGATCTTTTTACAGGCTCACAGTTAAGAAACTTTTTCAGATGAAACTTTGACCTTTTGAACAGTGTTGGGATAATGACTATGGGTACACTTAAAGTTGGTCTGAATGCATCACAAGATGATTCTCAGTCTAAGTGGGGCAGTGGCAGAATGTAGTGGTTTGACTCAGATGTCCTCCATAAACTCATGTGTTTTGAATGTTTGGCCCCTAGTCAATAACAATTTGGGAAGTGAAGACTTGGTGGAGGTGGTGGGTTCTGGTGCACAATTTGTAGTACTATAACCCAGCATGCCCCTTATCAGAGTTCATCTCACTCTCTTTCTGCTTTCTAGCAGCTGCCAAGGCAAAATGTGATAGCTAGTCTCTGCTTTCCCATTCTTTTCCTGTCAATATGATGTTACCCCTTGAGACTATAAGCCAAAGTAAATTCTTCTGCTTATCTGCTACTTATGGTCAGGTAAGTTTTCCCAGCAATGCATAAGTAACAACAACTGTATTAACTACATTGTTCTTAACTTGTTATTCTGATATATCTTTATTTTGGCCACAGGCTAATTCAGAATACCAGATAGTCTTCACATTAAGCTTCAAATATTTAAATCAACATTTCCTATTTTTATATAGAAATATATTTTCATACATTCCATACAGAAATATTATGTTATCATATGTACCCCACATCCTTTATTTTTATCCTCCCTTATCCTCCTCAGACATATTGAACTTCTTCTAATCACTTACCAGTGGTTATACCATGAAAGAGAATGACTCTTTCTGCTCTGTCAAACATTGTCATCAGCTCTTCAATGGGGTGATTGACCTCATAAGACCCCTCCTATAAATAACATATTGTTGACAGGCTCTATCATGTAAAGTTTTGTGCAGGTACCCATAGGTGCTATGAGTTCATGAAGGCAATGGCCTTATCAGGCAGGTCTGTACAAAACAATACCACAACACTTCATTTCTTCCACCCTCCATTTCTTAAATTCTTCCATTCCATCTTTTATACTGTCTCCGGAGCCCTGGAATGGATGTATTTTTATGCTTTTTGTAGGGTCAAGAACTTATCATACACTCATTTTTAGCACTTGACAAGTTATGAGTCTCTGCATTACCTTACACTGGCCCCACATACCTTACACTTACACCCCCACATAAAGCTTTTTATACTCAGTGCTGAAAGCAAAACAAATCCGTGAGTATAAATTTTTAATACACAGCTTGATAACATATATATTTAGTAAAACAATAGTGGGTTATTACCCAGGGGTTTTCAGTACCAGGCATGGATTCCCTCGTGTGGGTGGATAAGGCCTCAAGTCGAATAATAGAGCAGTTGGTTACCACTCCTCCATAAGAGTTATACCATCAGGATACATCTTATCTTCTTTGCTAGGGCTGTAGAATGCAGAATTCACTACTGGGTGATACTGTGATGGTTAAGTTTTGTTGTGAACTTGATCTTTTTAATTATCTTGGGTGGGTCTCTGAGGATATTTACAAGAAGGCAGACTCTCAGTAGGGACAAGATATAAAGAAGCTCAGAGAAGCTAGAAATGAACGTTGTTTTCTAGGAGGGTAGTGCAGGAAGGGAATTCCAGAAACTCAGGAAGCCAATAAATCTGAGACAGAGTTTCAAGACCCCACACTAAGGCTATTTATAAAGGGGGAGAAAATCTTCTCTCTTCCACATGCCTGTTTGCTGTTCTCTGTGTGTAGCATTGGTGATGGCTTCTTTCTCTCTCTGCTTGGACCTGTGAAAGGGGGCCAGCATTTTCCACTATTATGGAACTTCCCCTGAATCTGTAGCTTCAATAAAACTTTTTCTCCCATAACTGTGCCTGGTTTGGAGATTTATTCCACTGGTGTGTGGCTGACTATGACAGATATTATTGATGATATTTCTCTGTTATGAGCCTCATAGGGCCTCCCAGCACTATGAAAACTAGCCAGTGGGAAGGAAGCTTCTACTTCAGCTCAAATTTGATTTTTCTAGCCCAGTAACCAATGGCTGTGATGACTTCAGCAACATGGACTTACCTTTCATTTCTGATGCACACATAAGAGCCAAGAACCATATCAATAGCCTGTATTGTTTGGGGCCTCAGAGAATTTCCTGATCAAAAACTCACTGGGAAGTATACCAAGCCTATTACTGATATCATTGATAGTCAAAACTTTCTAGGAGCAGCATTATCTGTATGCATAGCATAGATCTATTTATTTTATTATTTTTAGTTTTATATTCTTATTAAGATTACTGTCATAGGTTAAATATGACTGTTTTATATGTTCTAAATTTTGCTTATTTCACACCTTCCATTTTCTCACCCATATCTTCACCCTCTTTTGTGTTCAACAGTTCCTAATCCCAGGAATCCCCATTCTCTACTCTGCTGTCACTGTTGTTTCGATGTCCCCTCTCCTTACCTTCAGCACCACTGCCTACAAACCTTTTACTTCCTGGTTTCTGCAGATTTATATTTTTAGATAAGTTCCTTTAAATAACCCTAGTTCATTAGCTACAAATAGTCAAAATACCATCTAGGCTCAGTGGAATATCACAGTAAACAGGTTAAGTTTTTCTGATCCTTTTCATATTGCTGTGATGTCCTAGGCAGGCTGATGGCAGAGAAAAGGGAAATATAAAAAAGGAATATGACTTAGCTTGTTCAGGCAACGTGATCCAGTTTATAGCTCCTTAAAGAAAAATCAATTCCTCCCAACCCACAATCAAATTTGGTTTTATTCATATATGTGAAGATCTTAGTAACTGACTGTTAAAGTTGTACTTTTTCTGGTCTCCCCCCACCAGAGGAACCCTACTACATGAAACAGAAGGAAATTGAATTATTCTGCTTTCCAGTTCTTCTCTCCTCTAAACAAGTCTATGATGTGGCTCCCAGAGTACCTTTGACAAACTTTTTTACTGAGAAATAATGATAAACAGATTATTGTAACTATGTATATCTGTAACATTTTATGTGACTGGAGGCCATTCCTACAAACCACTACTGATGGTAGGGAAAAGAATGAAGTGAAACTTTAAAAAGAAAATGTCAGAAGGGTCACTTGCTGAAGGCCACAGTGACTGTGGCTAAGAATTCTCTTTCTATAAATTCTTTTTTTTATTGTCCATAATGAGTTACAATATTTAGTGGGCAAACAATGCGTTGTTATCCCCAATTCCCCGCTGCCCTCCCCTCCCCAATCCGCTGGATAACCTCCTCCATGGGTTGTCTGGATCAGTCCTTGTGACAGGGGACCATGGATAGCCTAGTATTCAGCCAGGTTCTCCTGGCCATGCCTCTGGATAATCTCCCCCACCACGGCTCTTACAATCTTTCCGCCCCCTCTTCCGCATAGTTCCCTGAGTCGTGGTGGGTGAGTATTAAGGCTGCTTTAAGGTTGTGA